>KZ062255.1:0-24880 GCA_002091835.1 Anopheles maculatus
GGACAAGCGGCGGGCGGCAGTGTAGCTATTAAGTGAGAAATATTTATATTTAATCTAATTACACTCTCCTTGCGTCGTAAAGTGATTTGGAAGATGACGGATGCACAATACTAATTGATTATAATTTATCGTAATAAAATAGTTACTCACACTAATGCTGTAAAATGGATAACGATGTTTAATTATTGAACTGTGTTTAAATTTGCCAATAAGAATAAAAAATCAGAAAATCATTTCCGACGCAGAGATCTTGTTGGAGCCATTCCCCTGCTACTGAGATGCAGCAAATCTAAATACGCTGTTGTAATATGCTTTGGAATTGGAATATTGAAGCAAAACCATTATCCGGTTGCCAATGACGATGCAGTAGAGCAATGCATTGGACGATTCCAAATAATGCCTATTTTTCCTCAGTTTCTTAAAAATAACTAAAACAGCTACAACAAAACTAATTCTTACTGCTTTTTGTTATTTAAGTTCTAATTGTGTGATTCGCATGTTTGTTCTGTTTTCCTTTTTGTTATTGCTCTTGTCACATAACCTCTAATCAATATCAGCTGAGAGATGATGAGACAACATTCCATTACAGACCCCTCCATACAAAAAAAATCTTCTTCTTGTTTTTGTTAGCTTTACAAGTTCAGGAGATACTTTTAGGTAACCTGTGTTGCCCATAACTAGACGGTCACAATCCTACCTACGGGAGAGAGAAGAACCGGCTGGAATTGAACACCCAGATGTCACGGTAGCTACCGGGTTCTCTTCACCTCATAAACATCCCGATCAAACCATGGGAACATCCCGGAACAATAAAATATCTCCAAATAAAACACGTTCTCTTTAAGTTCTGCTAATGATTACATAAAATTGCATCACAGCCGCTGTTATATTATGTTGCCGAAATTGCGTTCTGTAATGTCACACGACCGATTGTGGGTGTGTGTGTGTCTCGGGGTTTGTGTTTTTTGCATCTATTTTTAACATTCCACCGATGACGGTAGCGCTTGCGGTAGAAACAGTACGCACTTGAGAACATTGCTATTGACAAAACAAGTTCAAAACAGCTTCTAAATTACTTAATTTTCGCTCATTAAAAAAGTAAACAATAAAGACACACTTTTCGGATGCACCGGATACGCTTTTCCATCCCACTAAACCTCCCCACACCCGCGCAAACCCAGGGGGAGTGGTCCAATCAATACAAGGAAATTACTGAAACGACAAACTCTGTTATCGATTACGTGTATTTTCGAGCGAATTTAAAACAACACCCACCCGGCCCCATCTATCACTTGTGTGTTGCTGCGGTTGTTGGTGACCCGGCTGTGACACGAAGCACCATTCCCCCCTCAGGGAGACGAGTTTACTCTTCTTTCGGTTGTGTAAAAAGGTTTCCGTTTCCGCGCACGTCGATTGTTTCTCGTGGGTTTGTTGTTGTTCTTCGATACGATTTGCTGCTGTTTTATGCTTACCTTTTTCCGATTTCCGATGATTATGACCTCCGAATGAGGTGACCCGCACAAAATCCGCTGCGATGGATGGTAGTTTTGGGAGGAGGTGCATTGCTGGATCTCGCACAGGGCAGCTCATTCCCTTGTTTTTTTGCTGATGGTAGGTGGCAGTCCTGATAAAAGCGCACGTTAGAAATAGAAGCAGCGCTCGTTCGATCGGTGTTTTCGTCGGCGTGGTGATGGTTAATGATCATTGGGGGTGTTTTGTTTTGTATCCGCGAGTTCGATTTTCGGTGTTGTTGTTGTTGTCGTTAATGTTCCCCTCGGGAGTTAATAAGCTGGTCAAAACATCATTCTCTTCTCTAAGTAAAATCTAACGGCCAGATTTCGTGTGTGTTACTCTCTCGCGTTCTCTCGCTCTCTGTTACGGCTAGCCGCTATATATGCTTTCGACGAATGGCAGGCATGGTGGTGGTGGTGTGGTTTTTGCCGTTCGTAAAATTCGACAAAATGGCAGCGATCAGGCTTAGGCAGCTTCCTTGGCCAGACGCTCGGCCTTCTCGACGACCTCCTCGATCGGGCCGACCATGTAGAAGGCGACCTCCGGCAGATGGTCGAGCTCACCGTTCAGAATCTTGGTGAAGCCCTTGATGGTTTCCTCGAGCGGCACCAGCTTACCGGCGTGACCGGTGAACACCTCAGCAACCTGGAAGGGCTGCGACAGGAAACGCTGGATCTTGCGGGCACGAGCGACGGTCAGCTTGTCCTCCTCGGACAACTCATCCATACCCAGGATGGCAATGATATCCTGAAGCGACTTGTAATCCTGCAGGATCTTCTGCACGCCACGGGCAATGTTGTAGTGCTCCGCGCCAATAATGTTCGGGTCCATGATACGCGAGGTCGAATCGAGCGGATCGACAGCGGGGTAGATGCCCAGCTCGGCGATGGCAACGACAAACTCTGTTATCGATTACGTGTATTTTCGAGCGAATTTAAAACAACACCCACCCGGCCCCATCTATCACTTGTGTGTTGCTGCGGTTGTTGGTGACCCGGCTGTGACACGAAGCACCATTCCCCCCTCAGGGAGACGAGTTTACTCTTCTTTCGGTTGTGTAAAAAGGTTTCCGTTTCCGCGCACGTCGATTGTTTCTCGTGGGTTTGTTGTTGTTCTTCGATACGATTTGCTGCTGTTTTATGCTTACCTTTTTCCGATTTCCGATGATTATGACCTCCGAATGAGGTGACCCGCACAAAATCCGCTGCGATGGATGGTAGTTTTGGGAGGAGGTGCATTGCTGGATCTCGCACAGGGCAGCTCATTCCCTTGTTTTTTTGCTGATGGTAGGTGGCAGTCCTGATAAAAGCGCACGTTAGAAATAGAAGCAGCTCGTTCGATCGTTGTTTTCGTCGGCGTGGTGATGGTTAATGATCATTGGGGGTGTTTTGTTTTGTATCCGCGCGAGTTCGATTTTCGGTGTTGTTGTTGTTGTCGTTAATGTTCCCCTCGGGAGTTAATAAGCTGGTCAAAACATCATTCTCTTCTCTAAGTAAAATCTAACGGCCAGATTTCGTGTGTGTTACTGTCTCGCGTTCTCTCGCTCTCTGTTACGGCTAGCCGCTATATATGCTTTCGACGAATGGCAGGCATGGTGGTGGTGGTGTGGTTTTTGCCGTTCGTAAAATTCGACAAAATGGCAGCGATCAGGCTTAGGCAGCTTCCTTGGCCAGACGCTCGGCCTTCTCGACGACCTCCTCGATCGGGCCGACCATGTAGAAGGCGACCTCCGGCAGATGGTCGAGCTCACCGTTCAGAATCTTGGTGAAGCCCTTGATGGTTTCCTCGAGCGGCACCAGCTTACCGGCGTGACCGGTGAACACCTCAGCAACCTGGAAGGGCTGCGACAGGAAACGCTGGATCTTGCGGGCACGAGCGACGGTCAGCTTGTCCTCCTCGGACAACTCATCCATACCCAGGATGGCAATGATATCCTGAAGCGACTTGTAATCCTGCAGGATCTTCTGCACGCCACGGGCAATGTTGTAGTGCTCCGCGCCAATAATGTTCGGGTCCATGATACGCGAGGTCGAATCGAGCGGATCGACAGCGGGGTAGATGCCCAGCTCGGCGATGGCACGCGACAGCACAGTGGTGGCGTCCAAGTGAGCGAATGTGGTGGCCGGAGCCGGATCGGTCAAATCGTCAGCCGGCACGTAGATGGCCTGCACCGACGTAATCGAACCCTTCTTCGTCGTGGTAATGCGCTCCTGCATGCTACCCATGTCCGTGGCCAGCGTTGGCTGGTAACCGACAGCGGACGGGATACGACCCAGCAGGGCAGACACCTCCGAACCGGCCTGGGTGAAACGGAAAATGTTGTCAATGAAGAGCAGCACATCCTGACCCTCCTGGTCACGGAAGTACTCGGCCACGGTCAGTCCGGTAAGCGCGACACGAGCACGGGCGCCGGGCGGCTCGTTCATCTGACCGTACACCAGCGCGACCTTGGACGACTTGTCCTTCAGCGAGATGACACCACCCTCAATCATCTCGTTGTACAGATCGTTACCCTCGCGGGTACGTTCACCGACACCGGCAAACACGGAGTAACCACCGTGCGCCTTCGCGACGTTGTTGATCAGCTCCATAATCAGTACGGTCTTGCCGACACCGGCACCACCGAACAGACCGATCTTGCCACCCTTCGCGTACGGGGCCAGCAGATCCACCACCTTGATGCCCGTCACCAGAATCTCCTGCTCGACGCTCATCTCGATGAACTCGGGCGCTTCGGCGTGAATCGGCGCAGACAGGTTGGTGTTGATCGGACCACGCTCATCGATCGGCTCACCGATCACGTTGATGATGCGTCCGAGCGTTTCCGCACCGACCGGAATACGGATGGGCGAGCCGGTGTCGAGCACCTGCTGGCCGCGCACCAGACCCTCCGTACCGTCCATGGCAATCGTGCGCACGGTGTTCTCACCCAGATGTTGCGCAACCTCCAGCACCAGCCGGGCGCTGCGACCCTGCACTTCCAGCGCGTTCAGAATCGGGGGCAGCTGCTCGTCGAACTGCACATCCACGACGGCACCGATGACGGCCACAACCTTGCCCTGCGCTCCAGCGGCGGCCTTTGCCGCTGCCTTGGCCGCGTACGACCGGGCCATAATCTGGTCGGCCCGGATCGCCGCGGTCATGAGCGTTTTCATCGAGGAAAACATCTCTTTTCTCGTTGGTCACACCCGGATTTGTGTGATGTTTTCTCGGTTTCCGCTAGTTCCGAAACGGGCGGCTGGAAAATGGACAGAGAAACCGGTAAAATTAGCACCGAAAAACTGCCGCACACACACCGCGGTTATCTAACAAGATGGTGGCCGGGATGGGAAAAAAAAGGTGGTTATGTAAAACCTAACCTGCCTTTGGCTAGCGACGACGTACCTACTCGAAGAAAATTAAAAGAGAGAATAAGGAAAGAAATGGATTCAACCCCCCGTCGGTATAAACGTCATCGCCGAACCGAGTGCCGAAGTGGAACGCCGAACGGTGCACGAACTTTGAGTTTGAAGTTCGAAGTCGAATTATTATTGCACTTTCGGAGAAGCACCCGCATAATCAAATAACGAATTTTTGAACCTACATTTTAGCGAATTACGCTTGTTAGGAGAACGTTTTAGCTGTTGATTGTTAGTTTGAGGTGGTAGTTTTGCTTTTAGAGCGCAAAATAAATTATTACTCTTTTCGGGTTTCTCACACACCTCACAAAACACTTTTCGATCACGCTGCTCAATTGGTAGCAAATAAATTAGTGCAAAGCCCACTTTCCTGTCTTCTTAATACTATTTCACATGTAATAACACTATTTAGCAATGAACATATGCTTAAAACACGATTTTATTTAATTTTGAATGATAAAATCCATTCAAACTTCGTTTGCAGTATTTAACTACAAGCTCTGACCATCGATATGTCATTCAAGACAACAGAAAAAAAACACACGAAATAAAAATCGCAAGAACATAAACAAATCCGACATTTTTAAAGGACGAGCAAGTTTTAAATATTTAATTGCACGTGATTTACACGAAACCCCCATCCGCAGTGTTGGTGGACACCAAGGAAAGATGTTTTTCACCAGATTATCACGAATCGTTCAAGCAGGAAGCAAGCTTGCCAGTCCGTTGAAATGTTACCAAACCAGAACGATCCCTGCGCCGAGAAATCTTTGCCGGCCGGCTAGCAACATGAGCGGAGGAGCAGCATTGTTTCAAATATCGGACGATAGGATACAGAAATATCTGGAACGGCTACGCCTGGAATATTACGCCCTGAAGGTACAGGAACAACGCACCAGGAAGGATGTGCAACGCATGCTGCTGCTTTCGAACGTGGTGGAGATGTACGAACAGCGCAAGATAATCGTGGACAATTTACACTCGCTCAAGGAGCTGAAGGACGATAAGGATGATGAGATGGTGCAGCTGCTGAAGGACGAGCGGGAAGCGTATGGCAGTATTCTGCACCGGTTAGACAGCGAAATTCTGAACGGTATTCTGTCGATGGACGACGAGGAAGATTACGGGTCGCTTATAATGGAAGTGACGGCGGGTGTCGGTGGACAGGAGGCGATGCTGTTTGCCCGCGAACTGTTCGACATGTACTGCGGGTACGTGGAGTACAAAGGCTGGGAAGTGGAAATGCTCCAAACGGAAGATACGGACATTGGAGGGACAAGACATGCGACCACAATCATTACCGGGCCCGATGCTTACCGGTATCTGAAGCATGAAGGAGGCGTCCATCGGGTGCAGCGAATCCCAGCAACTGAAAAATCGGGTCGCATTCATACCAGCACCGTTACCGTGTCCATCATTCCTCGGCCGGATGATTTTCAGATCGACCTGAAGGATAAGGATTTGAAGATTGAAACGAAACGTGCCAGCGGCGCTGGAGGACAGCACGTGAACACGACGGACAGTGCCGTGCGGATCGTACACATCCCAACCGGTATTGCCGTCGAGTGTCAAACCGAACGATCGCAGCAGAAAAATCGCGAAATAGCAAGGGAAAAGCTGATCGCGAAGCTTACGCAGATAGAGCTGGAGTCTCGTTTTAGCAGTACGCAAGCGCTCAAGAAATCACAGGTCGGCCAAAGTCTGCGCAACGAAAAGATTCGTACGTACAACTACAATCAGGATCGCATTACGGACCACCGAATAGAGGGCGGAACCGCCCACAATCTGAAGGGCTTTCTGGAGGGTGGCGAACAGCTGGATGAGCTGATTGAAAATCTGCGACGCTCGCAACGTCGAAAGCAGTTAATGGACATTATCAACCGAGAGTGTTAGCGGCGAAACTCTGTCGCAACCTAGGCGCCTTGTAGAATGCAAATAAATTAATTAAAACGGCATAGGCAACTACGTATGTGTGCGTGTTTGTGTGGTTGTTTATTATTTACTAACGTGACCCCATCCGCCTGCCTGTCCCAGGTACGTGACGTGCTCGCGGACTGTTCGATCGATAACGTTCTGCACCTCGCGACATCCTTTCAGCGCCGTCTCCAGCACCTTCGGCAGATGGTCCAGATGGAACCGTTGGGACATTTCCATGAAGGCGATTTTGCCACTGCTCGGTAACGATGCGACCGTCAGCGTAGGTCCACCGCTCGTTTCCTCCAGATGGGACACATCCATCAGTGGCACATTTCCATTGGCGAGCGATGCCGTACAAGCGCACACATACTCCTTCAAACATATGCCCGCATCGACCAGTGCGAGTGTGGCCGCATTTACCGATGCACAGTAGTTGCCCCCGTCAGCCTGCAGCACCTCTATATACACATCGATCTGTGACCGTGGGTAAAGCTCCATTTTGATCGATGCGCCCAACGCTTGCTTAAGGTGTATCGTCATTTCCTGTGATTTCCTATCTCCTCTGGGTCTCTTCTTCCGCTCACCGGTAGAAAACGTTGCCATGCTGTACTGGCAGTTGACGATAACCTCCTCAAAGTTGCCCTTCTTCGAGACAGCCTGATGTGGGCCGTACACTGCCGCCAGGACTTTTGTGTTGCCTTGCTCGACGTATGCGCTACCGTCCGGTTGACTAAACACACCCATTTTACACTTTATCTGGCGCAGTTCGTTTGCACGGCGGCCATCCAATCGAAGGCCCTGATCGGATAGTAGTTCCATCGTACCAGGTTGTAGTGTTTGAGTACGTCCCAGCAAATCAGTCCGGCGTGTACCGGGCGGCAATATGTATTATTTATTTGTTTACGTACTCTTTTGACAGCTCGCCAGATCCGCATGGGAGCGGCACAGTGGACAAATGTCAAGTAAAATTTGGCCAAAAACACAAAACCGCGGCAAAATAAATATTTTTGAAAAATAAATTAGGTGCTTCTACATAAAAATGTACTTTTTATGCATTTCAATAGCAACTTTTACGTAAATAAACGAAGAAAATATCTAAAAATAGTGTTAAACCATGATAAAATAAGATATTTGATGAAAAATGTTGTCAAATGTCCAACAAACGTGATGAAAATGCCGTTGCGTTTGAAGATTCGAATTGACCGTTACAGAAGGATAACAACAATCAAAATTCTACCGCTCATTTGTGTGATTTATTTACGTAAAGCTAATATTTTCTTTCGCAGTTAATGCTTAAAAATAAATCCTTAATCATGTTGTTTTTTTCATAAAATTTTCTGAATTTATTCTTCCTCACACCACCATCGGGTGCGAGATTGAACGATTTTTAATCATGTTCCAGCGATGCTTGCACAATCGTGAAGGGGGGTTGGGACATTGGAACCGGGGGGGTTAAATAAATAATTTCAAAATTTACATCTTCTATAGATCACTCTCTTAGCCTCATCATGTAGTGCCGTTCTGTGGACGTATGGCTCCACGATGTTTGGGCTTTCACATTCACAAATTGCTTCAACCATCGTTTTACTTGGAATCCTGACCATCGTCGACAGCGTTGCTGATCGTTCAGCAATGGCAGATCAAGTGATATTACGATCGCATTTAGTTGTTCCGCGCCCTTAGCACAGCCGACCGTGGGCTGAACACACCGACCTGGGCAGGTGACCGGTTCTCCTTGCCGGGGAACGGCGAAACGATCAGCTTCTTGGGCGTTTTTGGACTGCCCGTGGCGGAAAGGTACTTCACCGAACTGTTCAGCTTCTGTGGCGAATCGAAGGTGGAGAGCTGCTGCTGTAGGGTTTGGATTGTGTTTTCCTGCTTCTTGTTGAGCTCTTGTAATTTGGCAATTTTCTGCAAGGGAGAGAAAATAAAAGGTCATAAGTATGTGCCGTCAGTATTGAAGGCGATAAGCTGTAACGTACCGCTTTAAGCTGCTGTTGATCTTTATTGCATTCCAGATTCTTCATCTTTTGCCGGTTGTTTTGATTCTCCAACAATTCCGTATATTTATCGGAGGTTTCTTTGGCAAATTCTTCCACTATGCGGAGTTTTTCTTCCGTTTCCTTTAGCTGTAGTGAAAAGAGAACAAGACAACAAAATTTAAAAGTTAGTGAAAATCTCTTCAAAACGGAAAGTTTAACACCATGTACGTACCTTATCGATAATTTCTGTTCCATTTTGCTGTACGATCGCATTTAGTTGTTCCGCGCCCTTAGCACAGCCGACCGTGGGCTGAACACACCGACCTGGGCAGGTGACCGGTTCTCCTTGCCGGGGAACGGCGAAACGATCAGCTTCTTGGGCGTTTTTGGACTGCCCGTGGCGGAAAGGTACTTCACCGAACTGTTCAGCTTCTGTGGCGAATCGAAGGTGGAGAGCTGCTGCTGTAGGGTTTGGATTGTGTTTTCCTGCTTCTTGTTGAGCTCTTGTAATTTGGCAATTTTCTGCAAGGGAGAGAAAATAAAAGGTCATAAGTATGTGCCGTCAGTATTGAAGGCGATAAGCTGTAACGTACCGCTTTAAGCTGCTGTTGATCTTTATTGCATTCCAGATTCTTCATCTTTTGCCGGTTGTTTTGATTCTCCAACAATTCCGTATATTTATCGGAGGTTTCTTTGGCAAATTCTTCCACTATGCGGAGTTTTTCTTCCGTTTCCTTTAGCTGTAGTGAAAAGAGAACAAGACAACAAAATTTAAAAGTTAGTGAAAATCTCTTCAAAACGGAAAGTTTAACACCATGTACGTACCTTATCGATAATTTCTGTTCCATTTTGCTGCTCGTTGCCACTTTCGATAATCTCCTGAATCGTACCGAGCGGGTCCTTGTCCGTCATACCATCCTGCTCCAGCTGGTTGATGATGTTTTCGATCAAAAAGTTCGGCACCAACCGTTCATCATCTTCGGCCTCGTTATGACTGTTGCACACCTGCAGCTCCGGGGTAGGCTGTGGCACACGGCTCTCACCCTGGTTGTACTTCTCGAACTGTTCACACCGAAACCGAATGGTCATGTTTTCCAGCTTGATGTCCTTGTTCTCATTCTCCAGCTCAAAGATCTTCTTATCCTTCGTATCCAGCTCAATCCGGGCCAGTTCGATTCCGTTGGCGAATTCGTCCAGCAGTGCTTTCAAATCCTGGATGTACGCTTCCCGGGCATCGTACTTCTTCTTCAACTCCTCGTACATCTCCAGATAGCGGCCCATGCTCTGCTCCATACGCTCGTTAAACAGTTTACCAATCTGCGACACCGTCAAAATGGCGTCCTCCTCCGAGTTCATCAGCTTCTCAAACACTTCGTTCTTCTCGCGCATCTCCTTCTCCAGCAAGCTAGACGACGCATGCAGCGCACCAAGAACACGCTGATACTCGGTCACCTCCTCGCGCAGCTTGTTGTTTGCCGTTTCGATCTCCGTCTTACTCCGCAGCACCTGCTCCAGCTCCGCCTTTAGCAACTCCACATCACCGTCCGACTTCTTAAGCCGCTCCATCAATATGTTGACCGTGGAGCGAGTGTTGTTCAGTGTCAGCTGATAGTTGTACTTCTCCGTCTTGAGCCGCGAACATTCCAGTGCCATATCGCGCACTTCCGTCTCCAGCTCATCCCGCGACTTTGCGCCCGGTTCCAGCTCGACGTGCAGCCGACGCTCCAGCTCAGCGATCTTGTTCTCGTTGTCCTTGATCACCTCATTGGACGCCTCCCAAAGCGTACGCAGGTCACGCTTCTCGAACTCGCTCTGCATTATTTCCGTTTCGGCAATCTTCTGACACTTGTCCAGCTCCTACTGCCAATGCATCTTCTCGCTGGCGAGCGCAGCCGAAATCGAACTCTGAATCGAAAGTTCCAGCGCCTTCACGCGCTCCTCGTTCTGGATGTCCGCGATGCGGATCTTCTCCTCCGCCTGCTCACCGATCCGTTCGATCTCGCGCTGATGTTCCTTCTCCAGCCGCTTGATCCGGTCCGAATGTTCCTTTACCAGCTTCGATTTTTCCAGCACAAAGATCGACTCACACTCCTTGATCTTCATCTCGTTCAGCTCGGTCATGGTGGCGAGCTGAGCCTCGTGCTTTTTGCACATCGCGCTCAGCTCCTGGTTGAACTCGTTCCGGATGTCAGTCCGCATGTCGTCCATCTCGAACTGGCGCTCGTTCAGCTCCTCCTGCATACCCGCCACGATCGCATTCTTCTCCGCCAGCAGGGTCAGCAGACGAGCGTTCTCTTGCTTCAGCTGATCAATCTCCCGGATCGTGTTGCGACCTTCCTCCACGTACCGCAGCATATCCTCCTCGGCCTGTGCCTTCAGATACTTCACCTGCTCCTTCAGATCACGACCCTCGATCACGAGCTCATTCAACCCGTCCTCCATCAGCTTGATCTCGTCGGTTTTCTTCTGCAGTTCCATATCGTGCGCCTCGAGGATCTCGCGCAGTGCAACCATCTCTTCGTTCAGGAAGTGATTCTCACCATCGATCACTTCGTAATCGCTCTGCAGCATCTTGTGCAGCACGAGCAGCTCATCGTACCGGATCTCCAGCTCCGTCTTGGAGTCATGCATATCGCACAGCTGACGTTCGTAGCTTTGGTGCAGATCACGGATCTCCTGCTCGTACTCCTTCACCTTCTCCAGACAGCCCTCCGTAATGTGCTGCAGCAGTTCGTCCGCTTTCGTGATGCTTGTCAGCTCACGCTCCAGCAGCATGATCTGATTGTCCTTCTCCGTCAGCACACTCATCCGCTCGAGTTCTGATGTCCTTGTTCTCATTCTCCAGCTCAAAGATCTTCTTATCCTTCGTATCCAGCTCAATCCGGGCCAGTTCGATTCCGTTGGCGAATTCGTCCAGCAGTGCCTTCAAATCCTGGATGTACGCTTCCCGGGCATCGTACTTCTTCTTCAACTCCTCGTACATCTCCAGATAGCGGCCCATGCTCTGCTCCATACGCTCGTTAAACAGTTTACCAATCTGCGACACCGTCAAAATGGCGTCCTCCTCCGAGTTCATCAGCTTCTCAAACACTTCGTTCTTCTCGCGCATCTCCTTCTCCAGCAAGCTAGACGACGCATGCAGCGCACCAAGAACACGCTGATACTCGGTCACCTCCTCGCGCAGCTTGTTGTTTGCCGTTTCGATCTCCGTCTTAATACGCAGCACCTGCTCCAGCTCCGCCTTTAGCAACTCCACATCACCGTCCGACTTCTTAAGCCGCTCCATCAATATGTTGACCGTGGAGCGAGTGTTGTTCAGCGTCAGCTGATAGTTGTACTTCTCCGTCTTGAGCCGCGAACATTCCAGTGCCATATCGCGCACTTCCGTCTCCAGCTCATCCCGCGACTTTGCGCCCGGTTCCAGCTCGACGTGCAGCCGACGCTCCAGCTCAGCGATCTTGTTCTCGTTGTCCTTGATCACCTCATTGGACGCCTCCCAAAGCGTACGCAGGTCACGCTTCTCGAACTCGCTCTGCATTATTTCCGTTTCGGCAATCTTCTGACACTTGTCCAGCTCCTTCTGCCAATGCATCTTCTCGCTGGCGAGCGCAGCCGAGATCGAACTCTGAATCGAAAGTTCCAGCGCCTTCACGCGCTCCTCGTTCTGGATGTCCGCGATGCGGATCTTCTCCTCCGCCTGCTCACCGATCCGTTCGATCTCGCGCTGATGTTCCTTCTCCAGCCGCTTGATCCGGTCCGAATGTTCCTTTACCAGCTTCGATTTTTCCAGCACAAAGATCGACTCACACTCCTTGATCTTCATCTCGTTCAGCTCGGTCATGGTGGCGAGCTGAGCCTCGTGCTTTTTGCACATCGCGCTCAGCTCCTGGTTGAACTCGTTCCGGATGTCAGTCCGCATGTCGTCCATCTCGAACTGGCGCTCGTTCAGCTCCTCCTGCATACCCGCCACGATCGCATTCTTCTCCGCCAGCAGGGTCAGCAGACGAGCGTTCTCTTGCTTCAGCTGATCAATCTCCCGGATCGTGTTGCGACCTTCCTCCACGTACCGCAGCATATCCTCCTCGGCCTGTGCCTTCAGATACTTCACCTGCTCCTTCAGATCACGACCCTCGATCACGAGCTCATTCAACCCGTCCTCCATCAGCTTGATCTCGTCGGTTTTCTTCTGCAGTTCCATATCGTGCGCCTCGAGGATCTCGCGCAGTGCAACCATCTCTTCGTTCAGGAAGTGATTCTCACCATCGATCACTTCGTAATCGCTCTGCAGCATCTTGTGCAGCACGAGCAGCTCATCGTACCGGATCTCCAGCTCCGTCTTGGAGTCATGCATATCGCACAGCTGACGTTCGTAGCTTTGGTGCAGATCACGGATCTCCTGCTCGTACTCCTTCACCTTCTCCAGACAGCCCTCCGTAATGTGCTGCAGCAGTTCGTCCGCTTTCGTGATGCTTGTCAGCTCACGCTCCAGCAGCATGATCTGATTGTCCTTCTCCGTCAGCACACTCATCCGCTCGAGTTCTGCGCGCTGATGTTCGGCGCGCAGCTCGAGCATCTTTGCCTTCAGCTGTTCATTCTCTTCGCGCGCTTTTCCGAGCGCTTCCTTGTTGACGTCAATCTTGTTATAGAGTTGAACGATCGGTGGTAGTTTGCTAGCGCCATCGGATGACTTTTCGACCGATTCAAGGGTTGTTGCCAGACGGTTCGCTTTCTCCTCCTTGGAGGAAGATTTTTTGGGCGTTAAGTCCGAGATGTGTTTAAACTTTAGACGGCGCGGTAGCGAAGGAGTACGGAACAGACTGAGTGCGCTTTTGGTCGTTTTGATCGACTCCGCGTCCATGCTGCCACCGATCTTGATTTTGTCCTCCTTTTTAGAGGACTTCTTGGGGAGTTCCTTCTCTTTGGGTTCAGCGAACGCTGAAGGAGATGAAACGGCTGTGGAGAACAAAAAAAAGAAGAGAAAACATTTTTAAATTCGATTCCTATTTATGAGACTTTCGTCATCAAACGTCTCCAGGACCTCCCACTGGCGCGCCACTAGCCTATTCTTCCAAGACACACAGCAGGCATTCATAACTACTTGGGTGTTGTCCCCTTTTTCTTTTAAACCATCGCCTAAAGCTCGTGCGCTCGAGTCCTTATCTTGCCCGTGTAACCGTCTGCCCGATGTTTGGACAGATGGTTTAATGTCACGCACCAGTAAGCAGACAGCCTAGCTTTCGACACTTGGTGGACGGGTTCTTCTACCATGCTAAGAATACAAATTGCAGCTTGCCTTTCATTGCTGGACGCATTCCTCAAGTAAAAAACGCATACAAAGAAAATCCGTAATGTCCGCATAGTTCCTGCCTATTATAAGTCACAGAAAGGGCACGATTCGTCTCAGTGAATCGGACTTACATTTATCTCTCATAAGAATTGAATTGAAGGAGAAGAACAGAACAAAAAAAAATCTGATGTGTGTAAGGAAAAAAATAATATTACTACAATTGAAGAATAACTGGAAGGCACGACATGTGACACTCGTTTCCTTGGAAAGAATGATTAATTAAAAACTCATACGAAAACGAAATCCACAACAAGGAGGTGGAAGTCTTTTTCTTCCAAAATCGTCCACCAAACGATACAGAGCAAAGATCGTCTCCATTAATCATACGCATGAGAGAACACAGAATGTGGCGTGACGGTGGCGGTGGTTCGTCACGAAAAGGTGTGCATTACCTCTTTGAACTTGTTCCTTTCCTTTCAAATGCTTCCCGCAAACGGAACCGTCCAGGATGCACAGAACACAAGACAAAAGGTGTGCCTTAGTTCAAAAAGGGTCTCCACACATGTGTACATACACATTAAAAAAAAGGGACAGCACCTTCCGGAAATGCTGCCGAAGCATCTAATTACTTATAATTACCTACAGCGCACGTGGTCCGTACGAATCATTCAAAAAGGGTCTCCACACATGTGTACATACACATAAAAAAGGGACAGCACCTTCCGGAAATGCTGCCGAAGCATCTAATTACTTATAATTACCTACAGCGCACGTGGTCCGTACGAATCCGTTTCCGTTAACGGTCATCTTGCGCTTGAAAAGGGGGCGCTATATGTACTTTGTTGTGGAGTGTATGATTTTTCGAGAACATTTTTGGACCAAAGCAGTTAATGTCATAAGATTGAACGAGATAAGGAGTAGAATGCGCGTGCTCAAACAACCGACACACGCCATGCGTGCGTGGGGAGTTTAAAACGAAACAACTGCGCGGCACGCACCTGCGCCTTTACTGGATATTTGAAAACGTGGAGCATTTAGAAAGGTTTTACACAGAATGCTAATTCTCCCCCTATCTTTACGGTGTTGCCTAATGCAAAGATTTTAAACCTTCAAACTGTTTGCCCTCATAAAACATTCCTTCGTACAAGGAAGATTCGTCGCTTTTCGCGGGAAATTGCATCCCAGCACTTTCTCACGACCGTACACAATTGAGCCCCTTCTAGGCCCCTATATAGACTAGCATACGTAATCAGCCGGAGTTTCGTGATGAACCGAAATCCTCCGGAAACGAACTTTACGGACTCTGCTGTCATAGTGACGGTTGTTTGCTAGGGGAACTATTCATCAAAGCAGCGTTCCGTTACCAAGGGGACGCATTTTTCTCACGCAATACCGGCAAGCGTAAAACGCATATTGCGCAGGCAGTTTAAGCTGTGCCGGGACTAAACTTCAAGGGGGACAACAATCGGAACTTCGAAGAGCATTAGAAATAGCGAAGAGGTTTTTGAGAAAGAGGACACTATGCAACAGGGCTGTGAAAAACATGTCAAGAAAACCGTAAGAATGAAATTTGATAATAAAAATTCAACACTTACCTGGCACATCGTTGAATCTCTTCAGCTTCGCCTTCGAGAACGACATTTTCAACATTTATATAGAGTTTTTGAATGTAACGGGTGAAGGTGTAACAAAACGAAACAAAAACAAACAAAAAACAGCAAATTTGCAACACACAAACAAAATCGTTGGATGGTACGGAAACGTTCAAATAGATATCCCGGCAGAGAACCAAACTTAACAGTGGATCAGATAGTTTTTAAAGTACATAAATGCTGAAGGTGTGAGGATGTGTAGATGTACTATTGTTTTCTGGATAACATTTGCAGTTTGTTGCCGTTTTTCACACCCTTTTCATCTGGTAGATTTTGACACACTATTGTAACTTTGTGGCAGACTCTTTCACTTGCCCGATTCAATCACATATTATCGTGTCGTTTTCGTACGAAACTAGTTATGTCCCTTTCCGTTTCATTAACAAACCACTTTACACACTCTACCTTAACAAACACCTCTCATACTACAAACTACAAGTCCGAAAGTTAAATGCGATCGTTTGGAGTGAAACTTTTTGCCTAACCGACGCTACAGCGATGCGCTCCTGCCCGTGGTTCCGTTACGAATAAAATGTACTGCGCCCTTCGAAACCGATCAAACGGCAACGGTCGTCGTTTGTACCCGTGGTTCGCACTGCGTTTAGGGTCTCCTACACGCACACAGCGATAAAACGGCGCCCGTATGTACAAACCGGCACACGGACCACAAGCGGGTCTTTACAGCAGGGAACCCTTGCTTGCAACAGTCATCGAGCACATAAAGCGCACTCGAAGGAAGGAATAGCAGGAAGGCAAAAAAAAAGGTTCAGGACATCTTTTTCTTGGCGCGTGTCGTAAAGAAACCTTTAGGGACACCTCATTGAGGGGAAAAACCTTCTTTGCGTGCATGTGAGTGTACGTCCGTTGGCGGGCTTTTAAGAGCCGTTACACTTGGAAGCCACGGTAGCGTGTGTTGAGGGACGATTATCCGTACGATTCGTAAATGAATGGTGACGTTGTGTAAATCAATGATTAGGAGCCGGTGCGCTCGTTTTCCGTGGACATCTGCGTGAAGATCGTAAACTGAAATAGGTTGATAAAGAAAAATATTCAATTGGTTTAGTTGTAGTTGAGATATTAATAATTATTATCAAAGTACGATAAATAATTCAATATCAGCTCTACAAGAGCATAAGAAACTTTAATAATTCTTCTCGCATATTATTTTTAGGTAGCAATCCTCTAAAATTTTTCCATCACTGTTCAGAATTATCGATCCTACGGCAGTTAGCTAACAACAACTTTTCTTATCCATCGTAATAGCTAAATGTTTCGCTCTTCAGGTTCTTTCGAAGGCTTAACGATCGATTGATATATCGTCCAGAAATTCTAACGATCGTTGTTATTCAGGAAATTTGGGGGTCTCTCCTATCAACAACAGAAATGAATTTTGTTTAACAATACCCACTTTCTCCAGCATATTCCTCAATGTTTGTATGCATGTATTGACCCATGGACCTAAGATGCAGAGGCAGGCCTCAGGATTTTCCTAATTATCTCCTGATGGTGGTGGTCTTCATATATCTTCAGGATTAGAAAGGAAAAGTTATTATAAAACCCGAATCGACTTTAGCAGGTGGTCGGGAATTCTAAACGATCTCCAATGTTTCGCTCTAGGGAACGAATAAAATTTATCCTTGAGCGGAGCAATAAAGTCTATGGTCTTTCTCATCAGGTTCTTGAATGACCTGAATATATCACTAATAGGACGTTATCGTTTTTTTCCAGAAGTATGTCCCAAAGTTCTGGAAAGAAGTGCATTACAATCTCCATATTTTTGACTCAGGGATAGATTTAAATTTTTCTATTACTATTATGGCTAAAACTGTCCTAAATCAACTGATTACAAAGTAGATTTTTGTCTGTACATTGCAAACATGATACCAGAGACTGAAAACAAACATGGAAAATGCTTAAAAAATAAACGAACTACGAATAACATATATCTTTGATAATTGAAATTGATTAGCGCATTGAAATCTTTGCGCTCTACCTTTATCAATCACTACCACAAACGGCAAGATTGGATATCCCGAAGGGCAGTACGACGTGAGCACAAAAACATATTGCTTCAACATAAATCACTTCCATTCAAGCTGGCCTTTTCGATACCATCTCGGTGCAATTGCACAGAGAACGTTTGCTTTTGAAATCTTGCATCTTAAAGTACAATTGCAGCTGCAGCTTACATTTTGGAGGGAAACGGACCCGACGAAGTGTTCCTTTTCAGTGGATCTCCCTTTCGCAGTACGCTCTTAAAAGACGGCAGGAATCTAACCGCACGCACGCAGAGAGAAGTCGAGTTCTTCTCGATTTTTGGATGTGTTATGTACTTCGTAATGCACAATCAGCTGGTTTTTGCTTTTCTGCATCATGTACGCAATTCTTTAAACTCACTACCTAGCCCAGGAAGGACAGGACAGTGTGCAAAGAAAAATGACAAAAAGACGAACTTGAGAGTAAAACGAGTTTGGAAGGAAAGAAAAGACGAAAATGGAACTAAAGCAGCTAAACGGATGTCTGCTACATCGGATCACGAAGAATGAGCAAAAAGGAAGAGAAAAGGATAAGGATACAAGGATTCTTCCAAGAAGCGCAGGAAGATTAAAAAGGAAGCCTGAAAGATGGTTATTGGGATGCAAATTTGTAATCATCCGGGACCGTCCTGTCAACGGTTATGGTAATTTTGTTATGCCGCTGAGGGACCGGTTTAAATGCCCAGACTGACCGGTGGCAACCGATTCGCAGGACCCAAACCGTCTCGACGAGTAGCTTTAGAATTAGACAAATATGGCTAGGTAGATTTGCACACTCGGTTTTCTTCATTCCCTTTAATTCTCTTAAACCGATTTTCTGATGAAACGAATGGGAAGATCTACTTCTAGTTATAGAAGAACAATTTTCATATATTCTTGGGCATCATGTCGGGAACTCAATAAGCTTATAGCGTAAATTTAGTGTTTTGTTTGTTCTAGGTTTTTTTTCATATTTGTATTAGAGGCTATCAAATGAAAGTAATATGATCAACTTATCAAACAACAGTAATTGAAAGCTGTTCGGAGATCCGAGATCCCTAATATGAATGATTTGTGATAGTAGCAGGTATTGTATGATCTTTGAATGACAGCATTTTACAGAGTTAAAATGCTTGAATGTTGCGATTTAATATCCGCGATTCGAGATGACAATGGCTGCTAGTCAAATATCATGCAAATAGCAATATCACCAAGAACAAAATACTAAGAGGACGATGATGGGACCAAGTGAAAGGACGTTCGAGAAGTCGGCACAATGGTGAGCTCTATGAGTTGTAGGGCGTTTCGGTGGCCGAGTACTTACGATTCCAATCTTTTACAATTGAAGATATGTTATCGACTGGACATCACAATGTGGCAATGTGACAGAAATAAATCTTGTAATCCATTAGATGATCAGCATAACAGATCGCTAAGCCAAGAAAATGTCCCTGATGGGTTGGTCAAGTCATGAGAAAGACAGTGTACAAACGAGATAAGTAAGTAAGCTATCATAATTAAGTGATATGTTTAGTGTAGTGGCCAGGTGGTACCTCTCTCGGTAGCAATATGCATATGGAGGTCCGGTGACCAGAAGTTTAAACGTTACTTAGAAAAACGAGAAATTTCTTTCGTATCTAATTATTCTTACCTATTTGCGTTCGGTATGTGGAGTAATTGGTTATTTATTTATCTTCCAACTGTTTGTCCCTGCTGATAACGTGATCTTCAAACTTTACCATGTACGTAGTGCCCTTGTGCCAGTGGGCGGATACCTGACATGTCTAAAACAAAAGGAAAGAAAAGTGTGTTTGCAATCATTTTCCATAGATAGATCATAAGAAGAAGCCCAGAAAGGATTACTTACGAAACCACAATTTGATAAAACCGCCTGCACAATACCAGCCACAAACACGGCGCAGTTTAGCGAGCCCTTGTCCTTCGGTACGCTTATAAACTTATTAACCAGCGGTTCCTTTTCGATGATGTAGTAGGTGCATTCATCATCTGTAGCGTGCTCAAGCTTATCCGCTTCCTTGCCGAAGAGAGTCTGCAAGCAACAAGAAAGTAAATCGCGCTATTCCCAGTATCTGCTAGGAATTTTTCCTACCTTCCATAGTGTAGTTTTAATGAACAGCAGCATGTTGATCAGCTTCGTTTCCCGCTTCGAGTTGCGTTCGCGAACGAAGTATAAATCGATTATGCGGCATCCCACATCCTTGCCCATATCGTGCAACCTGCCAAGAAGGGAAAGCATTATTCGAGCTACTGCTGACGGATTCATAGCAGCTCAACGACACTTCACCCTTTCCGCGACTTAACGGCTTATCCAGGATGCTCGCTTTCGGCCGGGTGGACAGATTAAGATTGATCTTTTCCATTTTCTAGTCCTTGCAACCTGTTCGCTGCTGCTATTCAGGCTGATTGTTTTCTTTTCCCACAACGATTTCAGTTTGTTTACGTTTATCATATCTAGCTGTCATTGGACCAGCTGCGGCGAAGCTCTTCCTCTCTAGGAAAATTACAAGCGATCGAAAGAAATTTGGAAATGCATATAAAAAAACCAAAATTATGTTTCAAAAAATTAATCTGAACCACTTAACTGTATAAACTAATAAAGAATGAGTTCAATAATTCCATCCAGCCGGTTGTAAAAATCCAGCGATGAAATATTTCACCGCCTGTCGTTCAAACGTCTGATCTAACGTCCGATCAAACGTCTGTCCCGTTTGACACGCCAAATCAAAACATCATAACATAAATAATACCACGCTGTTGCGGTGTGCGGGTTTTACGGGCAAGTGTCGCACAATTACGTTCACCATGCAGAGGACAACGATAGCAAAATATACGAAATTTTCCGCCGATGAGCTACAAAAATCCCTTTCCGATCCGCTCTCGTGTGTGGCTGCGGTACAGCTGAACGAGATCCTTAGCCTGCGGCCGCGTGACTGCGAGCACATTGTCAAGGGTGTGCGGCGCTGCGTGACGGACAAGATCGGCCGGTACCACGCGAAGGTGAACGGAATTGTGCTGGGGTACGCGAAAATTCGCATCGATAATGCACTGTCCGCATTGCGGCTGGACAGTCCCTATTTGCACGTGCGGGCCACGATCGACTACTACGTGTTTGAGCCACGGATCGGGTCCACGTTGCGCGGTACCGTTAACTACGTCTCGAAGGAGTTCGTCAGTGCCATGATCTATCGGGTGTTTAACGTGACGGTCAAGCTGGGTAAGAACGTGAACAACCAGCAAGCGGTAAAGAAAGGATCGGACATAACATTTATCGTCAAGTCGTGCGATATGAAGAGCGAAATACCGATCATCGAGGGTGAGCTCGTTTTGAACGAGCTACCCCCGGTGCAAATCAAACAGGAGCCGAACACTACCCGTAACGAAGAGGAGGAAGAACAACAGAACCCCAACTCGAGTAAAGTGCTGAAATCTAAAAAGCAAAAAGAACCGGCAAAGGAAAAAGCGCTAAGGAAAAGTGTCGTCCCAGTACCGCAACCGGATGATGCTGCTGCTGATTCATCGGAAGATTCGGACGATTCAAACGACGAGAAAAGTCTTCTAATTAAATCGCTGATCAACCAAATGTTTGGCGATCGGCTTCAGAACGGTGACAGCAATAAAAAGAAGAAAAAGCAAAAACCATCTAAGAAGACGACCCCGGTGAAGGAAGCGTCACCGGTGGAGGAGGTTCGCATTAAGCAGGAACCGATATCGACGGATGAGGAGGAATCGGTGGATTCTGGCCACAGCACCAGCCAGTCCAACGAAACCGTCCATTTGGGAACGCCGACGACGAAGAAGGTTCATGCAACGGGGACGGAGGAGAAAAAGCGTAAGAAGATACGGTTCGATCTGAACGATACGATCACTTACATCAAAACGGAACCAACTGAAAGTAGAAAAAAGAAGAAGAAAAGTGTTACTGAATAATATGAACGTTAAATGTGAATTCCCACAAAATCAAGGGGGTTTTAATAGGAAAGGAGAGAGTAAACAAAAAACAATATCACACCCGTGAGTTGAGAAAAGTGGAACGTTAAGACAAACACAACTAAACAGTAGAGCACCACTTTTTAAACTATTTTTGTTTTTCTTAATGTTCTTATGATCTTACTTTCATCTTTCATAATTTATTAGAATTATAAATATTTGCTTTTTACAAATATCGATTTCTTTTCTCATTTTGTTCCATCATTTTTTTTTGTAATCTTATTTTGTTCTGTTCGAGCTTCTCTGTGTCATCGCCGTACGACGATTGGCCACCGCCATTTGTTCATCTCGCTTACTTCACTCCTTTACTACACACCAGTTCCAATATCGGTCGGGATGGCGATACATTATGTCCTTAGTAAGGGCCTTTAAACGGTATGCATGGCAGCGCATACACCTTTTCCTTGCCTTGCCGTTTTCTCTGCTCTAACCTATCCAGGTTCGCGGGATTGAGTTGTTTTTGTGTGTGTGTTCTAATATTGTTTTGTCCATATATTCATATACTTATATACGTATGTATATTTTGTTTGTTTGCATATATTTATAATGCAGAGCGCCGAGCGGCGGCCAACGCACTTGTTTTCTCGGGTGAGGGACGATGATGATGATGATGCACACATCTCCGGTTCGGAAAAAATGGGGAAAAACTCAATCTCATCTAAAATTCCAATTTGAATTTCTATTACAATTACAATTACGGACGCGTCTCGCTTGTGACGACGGGCCGCACACATGTCCCTCTGGGGGGAGGGGGGCTTTTCTGTTACATGGGTGTTGCTTTATTATTATGCTATATTACTTTCTTATGCTCCCGTTTTTGTTCGCGATTCGCGCTCACCTTTTATCGACAAATCTTGTGACTTCCTTCGTCGTCTACGCTAACACACGCTTGGTTGTAAGCTTCTAGTGCATTAGGATGCTTAAGTAGCGGCAAAATGGCAAATGAAGTAGTAGTGGGGTTTGGGTTCTGCGGTATTCTTCCCTGTCTGTCCCCTGGATAATGGGGAGCATATTGTACGATGAGAGGGGTTTACTTTTAATCCCTTAATCGAAATACAGCCGCATTAAAAGATCCAAACGCACGACCGATGTCTGATTGATTTTTCTATTATGTTTTTTTAAGTTCACCGGGTTTGTTTTTTTATTGGACACACATTAGTCTTTCTGCTAGCGGAACTAATTATTCGGGTTTCTCTGTTTGTTCTGTTTGTTTTGTTTTCACCTGTTCCACAAAAACACATTGTTGCATTCGTTTATGTGGCTTTTCTTTTGGTTTTCTCGCGATACACAACAGTAAAACATGAATATTTTGTTTCTTTGTGTGAATAAGAATACATACATTACTATCTGACACCCCCCGGTTGTAACTGTGGCCACTGCTTTACCACACTTTAAAGTGTTTCGGATCCATATACGGGAACAGTTCAGCGCCGCATACCGAAAGTTCCAGCTGCTTACGAGGTTCGTTACTTACTGGAGGAAATGTTCAATCGCGAAAGGAGAACAGTAAGATTATTAATTATTTGAAAATGAATAATTTGCAAAACTGTAAAGGTTTGTTTTAAACGCCCTCGGTTCGCTGCCATCGAGATACACAGGACACAGAAGAAAATGTTGCCATCTCGACATGTTTGTAGTTAGGTTGAATGATTTGCTACAATCGGAAAATATCCCTTCCAATACGTTGCCGTTAAAACTTTCTCCGTACAGGACTGTACTGTTCCCTTATGTGAATCGAAATCCCTGGCAAAGTGTTCCGTCTGCTCCACTGCCATGGGGCGGCCTATGTCGCCCGATTGCTGTGTGTCTGTGGAATTATGGTTGTGAATTCATTTTGCTGGCTTTTAATGCTTTTCTTTTGTTCGTCTCTCGCGTAGTTATATGTTATCTATTTTGTTCTATATATATATATTTGCACGTTTATATGTATATAAACTTGTTTTTGCTCTGCACCGCTTAGCGCACCCATGTTTTTCATGCTTTCGATTCGTACCCTCGACGTTTCTGGACAATTGTTTTGCTGCAAAAGCATCAATCGGACCATTATTGAGCCCTTACAACAGTCCGATCCGATGCTTTTGGATAGTCCTGCTAAAGCCGAGTACACCTTCCCATTTGCTCTTACGGCGCTCTACCCACTATTACTACTATTATCTCTATCGATCTACGGAAAATACTTTTCCATCGGGTGCGCACACACACACACTACGACGATGCGGTGGTGCACGATTTCTTTAGTAAGAAAGAAAATTTTCAACCAAAGAGATATTTTACCCACCGAACAAGCAACGCCCATCATTCCGCATCTGGCAGGATTGAAAAGGGGGCCCACCAAATGGCAAGGATGAGCTCCGGGGTTTTGTGTTGTAGCAATTCTTCTCGCCGCCTCCGAAAACGACAGAAAATAGCTTTCATTTTTGGTTTCGTATTTCGTTTAAATTGTTTTGGGAACCATTGTTTTGCCCTTTGTTTTACACATGAGCACAAGTAATTTACACTAGACTACGCGAAAAACAAAACGATAACAAAACGGTAAGCCGGTAAGTCTTGATCCTAGGATCTTGTGGCATAATCATTGTGATTTCCATTAGCCGTTTGTTTCAGTGCGTTTCTGCGGCAAAATAGTAAAACAAAAAGAAAGGAAAAACTGACGCTACACAAACGTGTATAATAATATCATCTTTTGCTTGTACGTGTGTGCTTGGTTTTTTTTAATCGTTTCAGGTAAAGTAACAATATCTCGTACGCAAGCAGAAACGTTTGATACACGAACACACCGATCGCTCTCTCTCTCTCTCTCTCTCTCTTTCTTAGTGGTTTATGCAAAACAAACACGTTAAAAAAACGTAAAGGGTCAACAATATTCCTGCGCCACGCCATTTTGTACGGGGAAGAAGTATAAACGACATAAACTGTAAAATCTGCAGCTCAACAACGTAATTTTATACGATATCAAATATATTCTGTCCATCCTTTCGCACGATTTTTAATGGAACCGTGCCAAAAAAATGGCAGCTAGCTAGACACGAGAGTGGTTTATATCTTGGGTTTGTTGTCCGCTTGAATGATTTCTCTTTCCCACAATAAGGGACAGTTTAATCCTTCCGTA
>KZ062255.1:24911-128755 GCA_002091835.1 Anopheles maculatus
CCGTACGGAAGGGCGCACGGTCCAGCCGAGACTTGTTGTACGTCGTTTGTAGGGTTTTTGTGTTATAAATTGGTCAATTAATCGGATCTAAAACAGTCACATAAATATCTGAACTGCCTATTAAACACATACACGTTTATACATCTTTAAAGCACCGGCGCTAAGAGAGATATGCGCTGCTTTTCATAAACGAAAACAAAAGCTTCCGAAACGAAACCCTTCGTTTAGCACATAAACATGGAAAGCAAGCAACAGGTTGATACCAAACAAATCCAACTATCCTTCGATTTAATGCATACGCGGTGGCGCAACATGCATAAGAAGAGAGGGTTGGCAATCGCTAATTTAATGATTGTTCCACTCGTGTCAGTCTGAACACCTGAACTGTCCAGCCATGTTTCCTGTCACACCGATATACAAAATGTCTGATTATCTGTATGATGATAAAAAAGGAAAGAAAAAACTCACATTTTTACTACCTTACATGCTTACGAGATGGGCGAACGGAAGAAGTATCGAAAGACTCTCGATCCAGCCAGTGTGACAGAATCATCTTCAACTGAGTGTGATGGAATGGATTCTCAGACAGCCGCTCTTTGCCGCTACCGTGTTTTGATCCATTGTGTAATATTCGTGGCCAGGTTCTGTCAATTTCTATTCCACAGTCCAGGGTTTGCTTTATTCTCTCTCTCACTGTGATCAGGGAATTCCTTTCCTTTCTCAGACGGAACAGGTTGTTGAAGGGAGTTGTTTTTTTCTATACAAAGTTCCACACACCACACACGTTTATACACCGCGTGGGAATTAGTAATGGTAGTAGCAAACGGGACAGCAGTGTGCGTCTGCGGGTGTGTTTGCGTGTGTGTGTGGAGTTTCATTTATTTTATGTTGGAGAGAGATTTGATTTATTTTTAAGTTAGCTGTCTTTGTCCGCTCCATCCTTTTACAACACACGATTCGGAATTCGATCCATTTCTGGCGTACTGTGCTTGTTTTGCGTCGGTTTCCGGCGATTTCTGCGCAGCGGATTGTGTTCTATCATTACAGTTCCAGCTATCCAGCAGTGTTCCGACACAATGGTTTTCACCCCCGTCCAACGCTTTACTTTGAGTGGAGTTTTAGTTGTTGTGTTTCGTAACAATCTGTACCACGGTGCGCCATTTTATTTCGTGTGCTACATGCGCTGCTTTTTTGCTGCTAACATTCCGTAGTTTGGACTTGCTACTTGGCTTTTCTTTCTTAGCATCCTCAGTAGAAAATACTGGTCACGACCCTTGTTCGCTTGCTCCGGTTTCCCAAATACTGACCCCGCAACAACCACAGACACTTACACACAGCGCTTCAATCGGAGGGGATCATGCAAAACTTTGGTTATTAATCGTGGGATGGTGGTTGCTGCTGCTATCGCAAACATTGCGCTGTAGTACTATTGGTGTTTTCGGTCCGTTCTTTTTTTTTTCGCGACTGAAATGCCCAGAGGCATGTATCCTGGCACAAACAGCACTCAGCACTCACTCACACCCAACCGTCGTCCCCCTTTGAGATTGGGGAAGCGGTTGGGGAATGGGGGCAACGCTTACAGATTCTTTTCATTATCACTACGATCAACGGAGATTGAACGGGAAGAGATTTGCTGTCTATATATATATGTATGTATATATGTAACGGGCGTAGCCATCCTTTATGGCACCGCGCACACGAGAGAGAGTGTGTTGCCGACCGGGTGTTTGTTATATCTACGTTCTCAATGCTGCACCAAGTTTGTCTCTAGTTACTACTTTCTCTTTGTCCCCCTTGTTTTGTCCACTACTGCTATCGAGCTGCACACTGTGGCGTTTATCTAAAAAGACGAAATGGATTCGATAGTAAATTGAACTTTGACCAATATGATGGACGACCTAAACACACACTTACCAATCTAGCCGATTAATACTTGTAAGGTTGATGATTTTGATCGGATGTCAAATTTGTGGTTTGTGCTTGCCACCGCACAACCGACACGAAACGCCGATCCAGTGGCAAGCACGCAGTGGCGGATAGCACCAAAGGCATGGCACCAGCAGGGAAAGTAAAGCCAAACCGATCCACCTGTGGAAGGAAAGCGAATACGTCGGTCAGTTGTGTTTTGCGCTTCCCTGTGGTCCCTTGTGCACAGTTTCATTCCGTACCGCTTCGTACAGCCCGACTCGCCGGTGCACAGGCACGGATGTGCTACTGTTTCACCTTCCGCGTCCTTCATGCAGTGGTACAGCATGCACCGAGCGCACGGCATCCCGGACACATTCTCGATCGCCGTCCGGAAGCAGTCCGGTGCGTAGTCGCACGAGCCCTTGTGATTCCACTCATCGTTGTAGAACTCTTGGCAGTATCTGTTTGAATGGGAGGAAAGGATTTAGAATCGATTTGTTGTTCGATTTCACGTGACTTTCATCCAGTAACAGTGTCTTATGAAGACGGGAGTTCGTAGAGGTCGTTTAGCAAAATGTATTGTTCCTATGTCTGGAATCCAAAATCGCGTTAATGTCCCTCAACAAATACTGGGTATGAAACTTTTCATCAGTAACTCGTAACAAGAGCAATCGAAAAACATCATGCGAGACCCAGCAGAAGATGGAAGTCTGAGCACGGCTAACAAGGCGACTCTTCCAGCAGAAGAAACACAGTTTAAAAGCATCGGACAAACAGCTAATATAGCATTATAGCTAAATAGTTATCAGGAAAATAGGCAAAACGCAACCAACATTTCTCTAGAAAGTGTCATGTTACGCGCGAGTTTAGTGTCTTCAATTTTGAGGTCCCATAGATTTGACTTGAAGATCTTCAATTGAGGGGGCCCGGTGGTGATGCGACAGCGGCGCCGGTCTTCACACGGCAGGACCGGGGTTCAAGTCTCATCTGGTCCGTTCCCCCATAGTGAGGATTGACTAACCAACTATGCGGTATCAATTAGTCTAGTAAGCCAGAAATGGCAGGCATGACCTTAAGAGGTCGTTAGGCCAAGAAAGAAGAAGATATCCAACAAGAAGTTACAAGATGTTAATCTTCTCACAGGTTATATAAATATACATGTAGGTGATCCAGTCGTCCATAACACAGCCTATCTTGAGAATAACCAGATCTAAGTTGATATAAGTACTAGAATTCTAATAGCTATCAGAATACACTAAGATACTCCAGTCTAAAGATTTGAAGAATTCAAATATGCTTATAGTTTCGCTATTCAGATACATCTCTGAAACATGGACTCAATATGGACTATCGGTAGTTCCAAAAGGATATGGAGCAAGAAGTTGAGCATCGAAAGATCGTGGAAGAGTATCCTAATACTGAACATCAAACGAGACTCACCTGGCTCTGGTAAAGTGGCTACGTTAATAGAATTGTTCCAGATGACTCTGTCCGTCACAGTTTCTTTAAGTCGTTTAGGAAGTAGCCATGACGTATCGGGAAAACCCGGGGCTAACAAAGGCGGTCGACATAGAGCTCAAGAAAGACTTTTGATCGTGTTGCCCACTCCTTGATAAATTGTCGCAACTTGGAGTCACTAATCACATTGTTTCGATGCATTGCGTTCCTTTTTATCTGGACGCTCCTACTCCGTCAAAGTGAAATCTATCCTCTCTACTCCTTTTTCGTCCTGGTCTGGTGTACCGCAAGGTAGTATCCTCAGTCCTCTGCTGTTTGTCTTGTTTATTAATGACGTCTGTTCAGTGTTACCTCGTAATTGCTTCCTTTGTTACGCCGATGATCTAACAATTTTCTATCCCATCTCCTCTTTAGCCGATTGCTCTATTCTTCAGGATATTCTTGATCGGTTTTCATCATGGTGTAACGGCAACTCCCTTACCCTCTGTCCTGATAAATGGAATTCCATTTCGTTTAGTCGTGCCTGCTCCCCTGTTATGTACTCTTATGTTCTCGATGGCGTCCATGTTAATCGTGTTTCCGTCATCAAGGATATAGGTGTTTAGTTAGACTCGGGCCTTACGTTTGTGTACCATATCGATGCTGTAGTAGGAAGTTCTTGGAGAACACTTGGACTTTTAAAGCGTGTAGCTCATGATTTCACGGACCCTCTATGTCTGAAGGCCCTGTTTTGCTCGTTGGTCAGGTCATTGCTGGAGTATTGCTCAGTGGTCTGGACCCCTTCTGCTACATTGATCGAATCGAGCGAGTGCAGAGGTCTTTCACCAGGTTTGCCACCCACAAACTGTTGGGTGATTCGGCCTCTGTTCTCCCCTCTTACGAGTCCAGATGTCGAATGTCGGTCTGCGTACATTGCAAGACCGTCGTTTCCTTGCACAATCCTCGTTCATCCCTTCCCTTCTTCTAGACCTCCTCCATCCTCCATCCATTTTTATGATCCCTCTCGATCCTTGCACCCTCGCCCACCTTTGATTGTCCCTCTAAGGCGCTCGGCAGTTGGTCGCAAAGATCCATTGATTCGTGCTATGGGCAGCTTCAACCGCTTGGCTCAAGATTTTGATTTTAACTCATCCTTAACTTCCTTCCGTGATCGTTTTTCTATCTAGTTAGGTTTAGTTGTTAGGTTTGGTTAGGGTAATATTTACGATAAGTTAAGTAGTCTTTAAGCAATATTTGTGGAGCCACGAGGCAGACAAATTCTTAATAAATAATAATAATAATAAGACCAAAAAGCTTGCTTCTTGGCTTTTTGTGTCATATAGCATATGTCCGCATGCTTATGGATCAACATGTAAATAGCTGATCTATATTATGTTTCTTAGTTTTTACAAATAATTCGCATCGTAACGTCATTAGAATTCAGAATAGTTACTCAACGCGAAAGGTATTTTAGACACCAAAATAAACGCAACCTTTCAACAGGAAAGACAAAACGAAATGCGAGAAAAAATGTTGCTCAAAATATTAAGTCATCAGGTTGGCTTCATTATCTTCGCATAATAATGCGACAAAATTTAATTCATTTTTCACTTACCCCAAAAGATTGTATGTTAAAATTTTTGGACGAGAAAAAAAAAAACCCCCCCAAGACAACACTTGCAGCCAAAAGTTGATGAATGAAGACATTTCGGTTTTCCAACGCCAACCAGGGTGCAGTAATCGTACAGCTTTTCCTCCGCCTCCGAAAGGAAATGAGGTAATGAGCAAACACACATTTTATTCCATTACATTCTTTCCAAATGACTGCAGGGCGCTCAGTGGGTGCGGTACTGGGCATTGTTTTTTGCTCCGCTTATCCACCGCAGTTACAGCACTGATTGCGTTTACTGACGGGCTGTGGCTGTGTTTTTGTGTACCATCGGCCTCCTTGAGAGTCTTAATCGACACCTTGTCACGTAACAAACGGACCCAACCGTGTTGGGTGGAAATAAAGTCATAAAATTCATCACCTTGGTTGCTTTTACGTGTCGTTTTTTTTTGCTCTACTCTCCCGCATTGGTCACATCAAATCGACCGTGGCACACCACAATGGGTGGTCGAAGACCCGTCGCCTTTCTTCCCGGAATGCCAACGCTAGCGGTGAAGAGCGCTGCGTCACACTTCACGTGACGTGAGTGTCCGAACGTCCGAATAAAACCCCCAAGCGTCGAAAGGGAATTATTTTTGACACTCGAGGAAACAATTAAAACGACGTAATTGGTTCGGCAGATCATCGAAGAATGTCGAAGACTTCTCAGTCGAACGCATTCGGCTGCTGCTACTACTGCTGGAGGTTTTGGATCGAATCTGAACCGATGTCGGACAGGCGGGTTTGGATTTTTCGTTCTTTGGGAGACCACTCCGATAAGGTTTGCCAATAATTGGGAAATAAAATTTAATTATCACTTTTCGACCATGTCTCGTTTTTCACAGCATTGTGTTTTTCTCCATATTTTTCCTCGAACCAGGGGTGCCTTGGTGGTGAAATGGGGTTATTGTGGTTGTGGCCGGAACCCGGACGGACGTTCGTTCTTTTATAATTCTTGTCTACGAAGACTTCAGCACCGTGTTGAGCACGAGATCCCTTTTGTCATAAGATTTTGCTTTGAGATATTTCCTTTTCTTAGCGGGAAAAATGAATGAAATCCTTGGAAGAAAAGATTTCCTCACCGAAAAGGGAGATCCGCAAGAAATATCATTCATTTTTGTCGGCAGTTCTTGCGAGTTCTGGTGGAGCTCCTTGCTTGAGAAGACTGTGTTGAGCAAAGTAGAAGGGGAAGAAATGTTCACACACAAAAAAACCGACACTAGGAAACGAGATGAAAAATGTACGATCTTGTTTATTAAAACAAAATGTCAGGCACAAGCTTTGTTCTTGGATGACAACACCATTCACTGCCAAGAACGGGAGTACGAAAGGTGCGAAATGTTGCGCCTCGGATGTCAAGATTGAATAAAATGTCTGGCACACATACTTTAGCTGTTCTTGTTTGATGTTTAATTGGTGTTGTAGATATTTCTAACGTTTCCATTTATGTGTTTTTATTATCTTGATTGTTAAACTTGTGATTTTGAGATCAACGGAGATTGAACGGGAAGAGATTTGCTGTCTATATATATATGTATGTATATATGTAACGGGCGTAGCCATCCTTTATGGCACCGCGCACACGAGAGAGAGTGTGTTGCCGACCGGGTGTTTGTTATATCTACGTTCTCAATGCTGCACCAAGTTTGTCTCTAGTTACTACTTTCTCTTTGTCCCCCTTGTTTTGTCCACTACTGCTATCGAGCTGCACACTGTGGCGTTTATCTAAAAAGACGAAATGGATTCGATAGTAAATTGAACTTTGACCAATATGATGGACGACCTAAACACACACTTACCAATCTAGCCGATTAATACTTGTAAGGTTGATGATTTTGATCGGATGTCAAATTTGTGGTTTGTGCTTGCCACCGCACAACCGACACGAAACGCCGATCCAGTGGCAAGCACGCAGTGGCGGATAGCACCAAAGGCATGGCACCAGCAGGGAAAGTAAAGCCAAACCGATCCACCTGTGGAAGGAAAGCGAATACGTCGGTCAGTTGTGTTTTGCGCTTCCCTGTGGTCCCTTGTGCACAGTTTCATTCCGTACCGCTTCGTACAGCCCGACTCGCCGGTGCACAGGCACGGATGTGCTACTGTTTCACCTTCCGCGTCCTTCATGCAGTGGTACAGCATGCACCGAGCGCACGGCATCCCGGACACATTCTCGATCGCCGTCCGGAAGCAGTCCGGTGCGTAGTCGCACGAGCCCTTGTGATTCCACTCATCGTTGTAGAACTCTTGGCAGTATCTGTTTGAATGGGAGGAAAGGATTTAGAATCGATTTGTTGTTCGATTTCACGTGACTTTCATCCAGTAACAGTGTCTTATGAAGACGCGAGTTCGTAGAGGTCGTTTAGCAAAATGTATTGTTCCTATGTCTGGAATCCAAAATCGCGTTAATGTCCCTCAACAAATACTGGGTATGAAACTTTTCATCAGTAACTCGTAACAAGAGCAATCGAAAAACATCATGCGAGACCCAGCAGAAGATGGAAGTCTGAGCACGGCTAACAAGGCGACTCTTCCAGCAGAAGAAACACAGTTTAAAAGCATCGGACAAACAGCTAATATAGCATTATAGCTAAATAGTTATCAGGAAAATAGGCAAAACGCAACCAACATTTCTCTAGAAAGTGTCATGTTACGCGCGAGTTTAGTGTCTTCAATTTTGAGGTCCCATAGATTTGACTTGAAGATCTTCAATTGAGGGGGCCCGGTGGTGATGCGACAGCGGCGCCGGTCTTCACACGGCAGGACCGGGGTTCAAGTCTCATCTGGTCCGTTCCCCCATAGTGAGGATTGACTAACCAACTATGCGGTATCAATTAGTCTAGTAAGCCAGAAATGGCAGGCATGACCTTAAGGGGTCGTTAGGCCAAGAAAGAAGAAGAAGATCTTCAATTGAGACTTCCAAGAGTGTTATCGTGACCTAGATACTAGCTGAATTCTACCACGACTGATGGACGAGTAAGTTGAACTGACTGACAAAACAGACATCTTGACGGTGGAGTAAGCCGATACGATTCTTTGGTTTGGAGTATGTGCTGAAGATGTCAGACCCATGCTTCACCAGAAAGTAACTGCTAGAGGCATAGTGATTGCACGTACAATAAGCAAGTAAAGCGGTACCTGCCGGATATCCGCTTACAGTCGACTATGACGCACTGAGGCACTCTCGCTTACCTGCACCGGAGCCGTGTTTTGATGAGCGTGCCTTCCTTCATGATGGGCGGTACGGAGGTGGCCCCTGCATTAGCGGCAGCGTCCAGGGCGTTCCGTTTCTTGAGACTCGTGGTCGAATCGCGCCGCCCGCCGATGAGGGAGCCGCCGATCGGTGGTTCTTCGATGACCGGATAGTTATAGTCGTGCACCTTCAAGTGATAGAAATTATACTTTAGCTTGATGTCGCACGGCTGCTGCAGGACGCAACAAGAGAGTTGGTTGGTCGTTCGCATCCGCGGGCGGGTGAGGACGGGATGATGAAGACGACGATGACGGCCGACCGGGAGGGCCGTAACCCGATTATGCCCCGAGATATGATGATACCGTCGATTTTATCAATTTTTTTTTGTCGACATCCATCAACACAAACATAAGCGCACACAATAACACACGCACAACCCAGTTTTTTGGATTCGGTTTTTGTTTTTTTTCAAATTCGGTTTGTCGAAGTTGTGGGTTGTAGTAGTAGTAGTAGTGGGGTGGATAGCATGCACGAAGAAAAAGAGAAAAAGCTATTATAGACAACCACCTGTTGGCGACGTGCCCGTGCACACCGTAGGTCACACGGCAGGTAGAATGGAGAAACGGTAATCAACTTAAGAAAAACACGATTCTTAATTTGTTCACTTCACTACAACAACAAGCTTGCACTATTCTAAACCCCGGGGGGAGTATAATTTGTCGCGTTCTAATAAGATAAATGATTCCTTCTCTACACCAGCGATGTGCCCAAGTAGGTGAGGTGGTACAAAGTGTATCGATTCACGGTGTAATCCTTGGCGAATGAGAGCTGTAGCTCGCACAGATTTGTGTGACACATTGATGATCGATTTTTGAGGTGTTTTTTTCATGTAAATGTAATACTACTATTCTGAGTGAGATGAGTGACACTCTGACCAATACACATTCAAACAAACCTATCACTCTTCTTTCATGCTAAATCCTATCGCAAATCTATCCTTGTTCTGCTGCACATCCTACATAACCTTTGTATGTTAATGCATCTATCCTACGTGAGCACGGCACACAACCGGGCATGGCGAAATGAACATAAAAGCGCCTCCCCCATACATCCTGCACGGGGTCCGGATACTTACGTCGGTTATCTGAACGTACGAATAGTTATCACCAGGTACTAGAGGAGTCACTTTTTCATCACCAGGCTTGTTGCTGCTGATCAGCGGTGATGGTTTATCGCCCGATATGTATTGAATACTGGATTGCTGCTGCTGCTGCTGCTGCTGCTGTTGTGATTGTTTATCGACGCTTTCTGCAACAGGAACAAAAAAAACACACCAGCAAATGAGCACAATTCACGCTTGGAATGTCAAGATGAGAGATGGTGCTAGGCACTTACGATGGCTTCCACTGCCCTCCGAGTTGGATCGTGATTCCGAAGGTTCAATCGGTAAGTCCAGCGTCTAGTTGTTCACAGGTGCGAGAATGAGGAACGAAACACAAATGGAAATGGTCAGTATACCGATTCGGAATATGAAATCCGTGTGTGTGGCAGGTGTTCTGTGCCGCTGCGTGCTCCTGCGCTTCCGTTCTGGGTCAGCGATTGTGACCGAATGCGAACCGTTGCCGGTTGTTCGGGCGCAGGACGACGCAGTGGCGGACATTCGAACCCGGCCGGGGCCGGGTTGTCAAGGGCCCACACCACCTACCATGAACACGTCGTCTTCACCAACTGTGTCATCGTCGTCGTCAGCGTCATCATCGACGTCCGTACGTAATAATAGTGGCACAGCAGCACCGATGGCATTCGAACCGGTGGGAACGTTGGATGGGGCGGCAGGAGCAGTTGTAGCATTTGGTGTCGTTGCATCAGCCATACCTGTCCGGTGGAACGAGAGGCACACGTTAAAAAAACGCCCACATTAATAAGATTGTTTCGCCACAAAAAGTGCACGGGGAAAGAACCATGAAACGATTACTTAACAAGCATAACAACAATAACCCAAACAAACACAAAACAAAACAAATTTTACCAGGGGGGGGAGTCGTCGCGTGTTTAACTTCAGTCGCATAGGTTAAGGAAACATTTGTTCCGTGGGCCGTGTAGTTGCTTCCTTAAAGTTCCGCAAAAAGTTGGACACATTATGTCACAAGGGAAGAAACCTTACAAGCAGTCCATCCCACCGGCTTTTGAATAGTGAAATTATTTAGCAACTACCACTTGGCATTATGTAAATTCTGGCCTAAAGTTCGTGTGCGTATCTATCCTATTATGTAGTCTGCCCACTCTAGGGAGTTCCTGCTAAGGGAGTCTTTAGAATCTAAGGAGTCATATAGTACTCGAAACGGATTATGCTCGTCTGCCGAAGTAATTAACGAAATAACGACTGTCAACGGACACTGTTTTAATCCACTTAAGTAACCCCCCAACGTTAAGAACTAATTTAAGTATCAAAAGCATCGCTTAAAACTCTTGTATCTCAAAAGTTAAACATAAAGAAAGGAGCAAAAAGTACACATACAACATAAAAACAAACACAAACACAACGGGCAACCAAAACAAACGGTACGACGAACGTAATTGATTTGCCGAATCGAATCGTTTCGTGCAAAACTTACCCATCATTCGATCGGTGCGTTTTTCGTGCATCGATGGTTGATTGTTACACCGTAGCAGAGCGTGGCATTAGTTTTGTTTGCAGTTATCGTTATTAAACGCAAATATTCCCGATTAAATAATCATTCCGCAGTGATTGTTGTCATCGAAGAATGCATCGTCGTCACGGTTGTTGTTGTTGTTGTTGTGGTGCAGTTGCAAGATAGGTACGAAAAAACCCAACACAACCAGATGCCAGAACAAGAAAGCACAACAACCGAATGTCGCACATACGCATAGGGAAAACGAAAAGCAAAAAGATGTGTATGTTGGGTGGTGTGAGAAAAAGATAACGATACCAGAGAGATACCAATAGGAAGCAGAATATAATCATTGGTGACCGAGTTTTGCTATAATGGAACATGTCGACTAGCAATGAGGGAAAAAAGAATCGCGAACGGGAAGAGGATATTCTTTTCCCTCATCGTTCGTTTTCCGGTGCACTATCCCAACTATGGATGGATTGAGATTAAATATTTATTGCCAACTACAAGAGGCGGACGAGGTGAGGTTGGTATGTGTGGTCTCAACCCCGCAGCTGTGTTTGTGTGCGTGAATGAGTGAGAGAACAACCCACACTAGCCGTAGGATCGTATGCAAAAAAAAATCAAATCCTTCGTTCTTTAACGGGAAGACCCCAACTATAGCTTGTTCCTAGCTACTCTCTCTCTCTATGTCACACTCTTCCTTATAAAAAGCAATAGGACAAGGCGCAATGCCGATGAAGGGATCTCCCATCCTCCCTCTTCACATTCCACGTTCTCCGTGTGCGTGCGCGCCCGTTTGCATGCTCACCATCAATGAGGTCATCGTAGGCACGGATGATTCCCTTGTCGAAAGCCCTCGCATCGGCGGCCGTCTGAAAGGTGAGCCCGTTCCGTTGCTTTCCAGCGCGCCAGTGATGAAAGGTAGGCATGACTTTGAAGTACTGCAAGTCTCTATTAATAACACAACTTAGTATAACCTAAAATTAGAGAACGAAGCAGAAAGATGGGTGGGAGGGTAAGCGTACACCGTTAATGAATCGATATCGAAGGGCGGTTGTTGGGACGGGGAGTTCACACTTACGGTTTGGTCAGATATTCTTTGCCCGTAGATAATGTACTCGTGACCGCCACCGTCCGGTGGCAGTCGCGCGCGTTTGCGGATGGAAACGTTCGCCAGGCCACCGCCTTGCAGTGGTAACCATCCTTCCGTGCTCTCATCTCTGGCCATCACTTGTGCGCGTACTCTAACTAAGAAATCACTGTAAGAGAAAAAGAAGAGTTTGCATTAATAAGAGGTACAACATAGGGAAGATAAGAATTCGCAGGATTTTTTTTTAACATAATTGGTTTCAAGTTACTTCAATATGTATAAACATATTCGACAAAAGTGTGCCTCAATAAACAGGAATTAGTTTTCGTGAAGAGGACATGTATTTTAGAGTAATCCAGCAAAGTTGTTTAGTCCTCACTTTCAGGGCTTGAAAATATCATTATTCAAGACATTCTAAAACCTTGCGAAACAGGGCAAAGAAATGTTGTTAAGTCATGGTTAGTTCTAAGGACATCTGAAATATAGATACACCTGAACAACTTCCCAGAAGATCTAGTTAATATACTTAGTTTTAAGGCATTTGTTATTAGGTCATCTAATCCCAGGTTCAACGAGATATCATTCAAAAATTAGACCAACTGCCCTGAACGTCTAGTCAAAGTAATTAGCTCTAAGGCTCCAACATACAACGACTGATGGAATCCTCTATGATGCTTAAAAAAACCCCGAACTGCACATGCAATACCCAACATAACCTAATTCTAGGCATTTTGTACATAAATTGGAGCTGTTTTTCTCCAAACTTAAACATCAAATCAACCTTGGAACATTGGATGCCTTTCCCACCACACGCCGCTGCTATCCCCATTGTACACGCTGCTGCTGGCAAAACCCGAGCAAAACATCCACCGCTCTCTTTAGCTCAATGAAACACATCCCTTCGCTTCGGTCCCTCCCCTTACCGCCACCCTTCGTCCCATTCAAAACTAACAAAAACTCGCTCCCAACCCTGACGGTGTTCCCTGGCCACTCCTGGCAATAAAAACTAATGAGAAATAAACATTTGCCAGCAGAAAACGACCGACCGTCCTGCCCTAAGGTCACAATTTCCAAATGCACTTATGCTTCCGGCCTCGCACAAGCTTCTTCGCTTGTGGGCCCCCCCAACGACGGTTCCGACGGTAACGTCATCGTCAGCAGCACACACCATTGACAGTGTGTGCCCCATCGTCCTTGTTTGGGGCTCGTTCTGTTCAGGCGCATCATCTCCACATGGCTACTGGCGTCATCCTGGGCCCACCACCACCACCACCACCACCACCATCATCATCATCAACAACAACTTGAACTCCGCGCCCTACCGATTTTACCCTCGGCTGCTGCACGACCTCGGGGCGGTGACGAATACCAACCAAACTCACCACCACCCGCTCCCCATTCGTTTTCTAGCACAGTAGGGGGAGGAGAGGGGGGGAGGACATTCCCAAAAGGGGAGGAGAGGGTTGGGATGTGGACCATCGCTTCCCCGCTCGAAAGCGAGATAGAGAAAGCGACAGGGACATACAGGCGCGCACACACCACCATCGCGCAAAAACATTCCGAAAATAATCCCATTCATTCTTTTTCTCTAATTTTCATTGATATGCGCACTCCTCACGCTCGGTGCTGCGCTCTCGCGGGAAAAGCGAAGTACACGTTCTCTCTCGCTCGTCTTATTGATGGTGAGATGGTGGTGGCGGTTTTCGGTCACGGTTTGTGCGTTGTGTGACTTTTTGTCACGACAATCACTCTCTCTAACACTCTCTCTCTCTCTTTCTTTCTCCCTCTCTCTCTCTCGCTCCCTTGGTTTCTATTTCGCTCTATGCTTTTATCTAGGGCAAAGGATGGCACGGCGCGCATCAAATATATGACATCATTAATAACAAGTGTTTACTATTTTGTCTGACAGAACCCAACCAGTCAACTGACAGGATATGGGACGGAACAATTCGCTCACCGGAGGGCGCACAAGGCGACCAACGGGAATCACTGATCGTGTTTATGCTGTTTGAAAATCGCGTCAAGAAACAATCCGCAACAATCGAACAAACTTCATTGAGCAAAAGAGCGGCCAACAGGACGAGAGCACTTCCGTTTCCAGGAGCATGCTGCTATTGCTACCTCGTTCATACCGTGTGTCCTTTCTCCCTGTCCCACACCAACAGCAGCCTTTTGCCCGACTGCCCTTGCGCCGAACGAGTCACCCCCATTCAAGAGGACGTTGCTGTCAACTGTTATGCAGAGGCCTGCTGCTTCAAGGATTTTTGTGAGGATTTCGTGAATGAACTAACACATATTGGTGGGTTGATAAGCCACAAAGGTAGCACGATGCTGGTCTGTGAAGGCTGTGTGAGCGATCGAAGTTTCCATTGTCTGAGCGATTCCTGGTACTGAGCGAAGCTCTGGCAAGCCAATGTTTATCAATTAAAGAATCCATGAATGAATTGGAGACACTGATAAATTATGAAAACATCTTGATATCTAATAAATTACTTGAAAAGATACAAAAAATCGAATAAATATGTCTAAATGTCATCCATAACTAACATAGCGTATCAAAACGAGCGTTTAATATACATAATACGTTCTAAATAGAACTCAACGGGAATGTTCACATTATCTGAGAAGAATTCTTTCACAATTACATTAACCCTTAAAGAAAATTGAATGGAAAGATAGGAAATCTGAGATATTATTGCATCGATTGCATCGAAAACGTTGATGAATAAACACACGAACAAGAAGGATATTGTTGTGCGGAAATTGCCATCGAGGACCTCCATGTATAAGCAGAAGCAGCGAAAGGAAATGTTAAAGTCAAACATCTTTCCAAGCAAGTCGCTGTGTTCATCATGGACAAGATGTCCAAAACTGTTAAAAGGAACAGGATACTATCTTTCCTTCGGGGATGTAAATTAACACCAAGTTACTGGAGAGAGTTCATCTGGGTGTTTATCTTTCCTTCTGGTCTTCGGAATTTGTAGCCCTCAACATCAACGAGATAATTTCGGCATTATAACATTATTTCTGGAGCTTAATTGAGGCTTAATTGAGCAACCTTTAGAGAACAACTACCAAAATGAAATCAATCTTCAAACGGAGAACCAGAACGCCTGAACCATGATGCGTCACTTTCAACTATAAGATCATCGAACTGGATGTCAACACGAACGATTCAAATAGATGTTACGTCGCTCAAGCTGAATACGTTAATTAGATCGCTAAAACTATTCACTCCAGATCAACGCGCATACTGTTTTCCAGAAAACCAACCCTCCAAAAACATTCACAACTACACCAAAAGCTATCAACCATTCTTATGAAACATTAAGCGCAAACGCAGCACCTTCAGAGACCTTTAACCCATGAACTCTGGCCAGGCGTTCCTCAAATTACAGTCGGGTTTTCCTCGCATTCCTCAGCCCAACCAGCCAAGCGTTTCGCGTTCGCAAGGGCACGTGATGCCATGATGACGGCGTCCGCGTCCCAGTATGGTCACACATCGCTGCCCGTCGGCGAAAGCGATCGTGACGCGCGAAACCTCTGGTAGAAACGTGAAACGCCCTTGCCTTTCTACGACACACGCGGTACGTATACGTAGGCAGCGAAGAGTTCATTCATAAAAGCCGTCGATCGGTTCGGTGCGGTGGCTGGGTGTAGCACGCAGGAAGAGCAACAAACAACAGCAACATCTCACAAGTGACTTCTACAACAAGTGAGCACGAACGAGATGTTATTAATGATCACCATTTCCTGGCCGGTTCCGTTCGGTTTGCGGTTCGTCATGCCAACCAACCGACTGAAGGCGCTGCTGGCCAATGCTCTCTCTCTCTCTCGAGCTGACGAGCTGATTTGCGGGGCACGGGTCTTTCTTTTTTGTGCCACACAATTGTCATGCGGAACCATCGGCAGGGCATTAGCATTGTGGCGATGCAGCAAAATTAGCTCGTTCCTTAAATGTTGCATCTCTCACCCATTCTAATTCTCGAAAGGGATGTTTCCTTTTCCCTATCGAATCCACCATCGCATCTCGAGAATGAGTCACGTACGTCTCCACTGTCCAACACAAACACAACACACGTTTCCTTCCCTAGGCATCCCATTCTAGGTCGAGAGCGACATTAGGCGAGTTATTTTAAATTTGATATTTAATTTCTTTGCTAGATGGTCGACCCTTTTTAACGACCGAAACGAAGAGTCGGGCCGCGGCAGCGTAACACGTTATGACGTCAAATCTGGGGAGGTCGTTTGCTGGGCGATAAGATCAACCAAGCTAAAGCATGCAGCCGCGGCGCTGTTCACTCTCGGGTCCCATAAATTGGAGGAATTTTTGGCCACCTCAACAGCTTGTGCTCCCCCCATATTCGCCCCAGCAGCTCACGACTTCCGCTTTAGAGTCAACAAAAATCAATTAAGATCAACTTCACGGGCCTCACATCGTACCTTTCCCCGGCCCAGAGGGTTGGTGTTTGTGTGTTTATCCCGGGATCTTTGCCTTCTTCGCCTCGGCCATCTCTATTTGTCACACTTCGTTATCAATGGCGTGCGTGTGTGTGTGGGGGAGTGTGCATACAGGCAGCACGCGCTCATTCATGCCGAACCGAACATACAGAAGACAAAACGATACGATCGGTTGTAGCGTGAGGTCCAGCTGGGAGAAGAGTAGAGTACCAATTCACACAAATTAGATACACACACGCCCCACAGCGTAGGTACACCAGCACCAGTGTTAGATCGATGATGGCCAGATGATGACTTCAGAGCACATCTTTATTTTCATCCCGGGATGTGTAAGTAGCCAACAGGGAGGGAACCTTCGCGTGACACTCGAAATTAAGCTGGACACTGACAGCTACACCCAGCAGATGTGTTCCAAGCGTCCATGGTGGCGCCAACAAGCATTGCCGATTACGCACGCTGAGTGTATGAGGAGCATGAAATATTTGCTGCTTGGCTGATCATTTCTCTTGAGTGTCTTTATACAATAACTTGTTTACTGCGCAGTGTCTTAGCCACTCTCAAATAAGATAAAATTCACAGCACATAAGATCAACATGATCTTGATAGTCTAATGCCTATCAGATACTAAAACATTAATACTTGTTACTAAATGCTGGATTTAATCGATAGAACTATAGCTTTAAATACTTAAGAAATTAGTAAGTACTATATGACATCGTGAACTTACTCAAGCGCAGCAAATCAACATTACAAAACAGTTCAAGGTGGCAAATATTAAGGTCCTTTACTCCTCCATCATGGAGCTATTCTAGAGGGATGGACACACCTGTCGCCTATTGAACTTCATTTTAGATGGTGGTCTTCCAAAACCTATGCGAAGAGCATCTACATCACTTCATCATCTTCTATATATGTATAATTATACGAATGGCAATGAAGGAAGCCAACAAACAGCTCAAAACAACAGGTACAAACGTGTCCGTACAAAAGATCGGGGACTAAGCCGAAATATTCTTTGCCGCGATCGAGATCGACCTCTGAAGAGCTGGTTATATCATTCAAATCCTTTGCAAAACCTTCACATAAGGTCTTCGCAAGTCGTTTCTGACGCTCCTTAACTATTTACAAAATCCAGTGTTGAGTAAAAGGTAGTGCTGGAGAAGAATTAGTCCAGAAAAGATTTATTTAACCACAAACTTTTGTTGCGACGGACCAAGCAGGGACTATGTATAGTAGTAAAAAGGTAGAAAAAGTCCCAGTACTCACATACGCCTCTGAGATATGGACTCTGTCCAAAAACCGACGAAACCCTGTTACCCGTGTTCGAGAGGAAGATACTCAGAATGATGTTTGACATCGTATATGTGGACAACGACGAGCTCTCTACAAAGCTGTACGATGATCTCACTATCGTATAACGGATAAGACTTGCCAGGGTCCGTTGATCTGGTCATGTCATGAGAATGGCACCGGACGATCCAGTATGTAAAGTCGTTTTGACCGGAAGATTGATTATTATTAATCTGGACACTGACAGCTACACCCAGCAGATGTGTTCCAAGCGTCCATGGTGGCGCCAACAAGCATTGCCGATTACGCACGCTGAGTGTATGAGGAGCATGAAATATTTGCTGCTTGGCTGATCATTTCTCTTGAGTGTCTTTATACAATAACTTGTTTACTGCGCAGTGTCTTAGCCACTCTCAAATAAGATAAAATTCACAGCACATAAGATCAACATGATCTTGATAGTCTAATGCCTATCAGATACTAAAACATTAATACTTGTTACTAAATGCTGGATTTAATCGATAGAACTATAGCTTTAAATACTTAAGAAATTAGTAAGTACTATATGACATCGTGAACTTACTCAAGCGCAGCAAATCAACATTACAAAACAGTTCAAGGTGGCAAATATTAAGGTCCTTTACTCCTCCATCATGGAGCTATTCTAGAGGGATGGACACACCTGTCGCCTATTGAACTTCATTTTAGATGGTGGTCTTCCAAAACCTATGCGAAGAGCATCTACATCACTTCATCATCTTCTATATATGTATAATTATACGAATGGCAATGAAGGAAGCCAACAAACAGCTCAAAACAACAGGTACAAACGTGTCCGTACAAAAGATCGGGGACTAAGCCGAAATATTCTTTGCCGCGATCGAGATCGACCTCTGAAGAGCTGGTTATATCATTCAAATCCTTTGCAAAACCTTCACATAAGGTCTTCGCAAGTCGTTTCTGACGCTCCTTAACTATTTACAAAATCCAGTGTTGAGTAAAAGGTAGTGCTGGAGAAGAATTAGTCCAGAAAAGATTTATTTAACCACAAACTTTTGTTGCGACGGACCAAGCAGGGACTATGTATAGTAGTAAAAAGGTAGAAAAAGTCCCAGTACTCACATACGCCTCTGAGATATGGACTCTGTCCAAAAACCGACGAAACCCTGTTACCCGTGTTCGAGAGGAAGATACTCAGAATGATGTTTGACATCGTATATGTGGACAACGACGAGCTCTCTACAAAGCTGTACGATGATCTCACTATCGTATAACGGATAAGACTTGCCAGGTTCCAGTGAGCTGGTCATGTCATGAGAATGGCACCGGACGACCCTGCCCGTAAAGTCGTTTTAGGCAGTCCACATGGACAGAGGAGGAGTGGTAGTCTCAACTTAAGATGGAGTAATTACGTTAATGCCTGGTCCCACCACCAGAACCGTCCGGATATTGGATTGGCAGACGACGGTGCTACACCGAGAACGGTATCGAGGAAGTAAGGAACTTTTTGCAGTCGTTAGTTTATTCTTAGTATATATGAATGTAAATTAAGTTATTCTCTTCTTCTTTCTTCTCTTCTTCTACAAAGACCTAAAGAGGTATTGTCCTGCCATTTCTCCAGACTCCATGTGCAGGCTCCAGACTCCATGTGCTTTATCAACAACATAGCAATTTGACTAAATATGTTTGTTATTTAACAGGAACTTCCTCATCGTATTGCTGGTAAATTATTTTCTAAAATGTCGTCAAACAATTTGAAACCGTTTTATAAAATCAACAAACAGTTTGCAATCATTTTTTTTATCCTGGCCAATTCCTCCTTGTATGACCCTTACCGTACGGTGCTACGAACGCTAGAGCAGTTCTACCCGCGCTAAAACTTTCTACTCTCTCTCTTGCTCGCTGTGTGTATGTGTGTGTGTGTGTGTGTTCCATTCGCTTGCATGCGCCAAGCATGTCTGGGAAAGGCTCCAAACTCCCTTTGGCCTAGTTTTGGTCGTACCTCGCAAAAGGCTCACTTTGGAAGGGTGGGAGAGAGGGAATTGGGGGGGAGGTTCTTGCATGCGCCACCACACATACACACCCAAACACACCGTCATCAACACCGTTCGATGGTGTATGAAGAACAGAGCACGAATTTCTCTCAATGACTGCGAGCGCGCATCATAACTACATATCCTTGACGGGAATAAGCGGGACGATAAGCCAGCGGTTGATCCTAGAATTCGTCTGTGTGCGTGTATGGAACAATTTTTCTAGTGTGGTCGTGTATATGGGTTCGGGGGTGCTAATTATTTTTTTTTCGCTTCTAATGAAGGTAAACCACAGGAGGGAAGGATACACGAATGCAAGGGGGGGTCCCTACATAAATTGTGATGCTGTCGCTGATGACGACACATGCGCGCACATGGACATCAAAACAGACAGCAAACCCCATTAGGCAAGAAGCTTCCCTACAAGAATTTGTGTGCTGAAGCAGTGTTTATTGGATATTATTGGAGTAGAGGAGGTCCTTGCTGTCACATCTCCAACATCTTCCAACACTGTACAGTAGTGTACATGTAGGCTTCGCTAAAATGCATTTATGACATCTCGGAATCAAACACATCATGATGCACACACACACACATACACCCGTACTCTCAATGGCATGTTGTTAGGGCAAGCAGCACGATTTTCGCGTTGGACTGGCGTGAGTACTCCATAGCAAAAGAGCAAACTAGAACGCGTGCAAAGAACCTTGGTGATTGGGGGGTTGAGAGGGTTGGAAGCAGGGACGGTAAGAAGGTTTTTGGCCATCCACCAAACACCGACCCGACCGACCCTCCAGCTGCCACACGCATTCTCGCGAACGAACCCGCTGCTGATGACCGCCGATGACGGATGTAATGATGATCGTGCTGAAGTACGGCGGGGGACTGGCTGACTGGTGGACGACGACCACCGCGCCACCGGATCCACATTTTTCTCAATGAAATCCAGAGCACTTGGACGCTCGCCCTTTCTCATTCATGAAAGCAAACGAAACGAACTTCACACACATACTGCGATCCTTTTTTGGAACCGTGACGACGACGACGGGAGACTGTTGCTTTGAGCCTGGATGGACAAATGAGAGTAGCTCTCTCGGGGTTTTATGCTGGTTCTCCCGACAGCGAAACTGTCGGTGAGTACAATTCCACCCCGTAGCTCTCTATTATGCTCACGCAACCACTTTTCACAACGCCCGCAAACAAAACTAGAGAAATGTCAATAGTACTAACGAATAATTTATAGGACACCCTAATGTAAGCAGTAAACTAATAATGTAAGCTGTCAAATAGCACAAGCAAAACATTTTTATAGCAACTACATTCATTCTAACCGCACTTCGAATATTTTCTGAGCATCGTAAAAGTATGCTTGAGCGCATCCTGCTCTGGAAGCGAGCGGAAATTGGAACGATTCTTGTACCTTCTGCCTTGACCCAGAGAGCAGTTTGCTCCACATGCTGGAGAGCATGCGAACCTTAAAAAAGCTCCAAGAAAAACAAAAAACTCCAACTCCGTGTGTCGTTTTCGCTACAACGAAAAAAAGGATAATATCATTGAAACAACTAGGCTGGGCTAGGTTTATGGGTGCTGGAAATTAGCGCACAGGCGGAGGGCGTGCGCACATACCAACACACACACACACACACGCACACCCGTTGAAATGCTGAATGCCCGAACACAACGGCAACAGCCCGTTCCTGTTTCAAGGGAGGCGTACAAAACGATGAATGATTTTCATCCTCCCGATATGTGTTCCAATGTCAAACGCGTTTTCCACCAGATGTCCTGCCGACGACGCCTAGTCCTAGCTGCTTCCACTGCCAATTCTAGTGCCCGAGAGTTAGCCCGTTTTGTAGCACGCCAAGGCCAGCAGCATAGGGGAACTGAGGCGTTGATGTCCCATTGATTCTGACCGACCGCGCACGAAGCACGAATGTGCCACGAATGTATCGCTATTCACAACAGCTAGAGCCCACGGATAGGACGGTTTCATTCATATTTCGTGGCTCTCTTTTGACTGTGACTGCTTTGGACACCTAGTAATAAAAAGAGGCATTTATTATGGGGCGTTTTTGTAGGAAATAGGCCAATATTTAGCTAAATTTAACGTAGTTTCGGCCAATTTCGTAGGCTTACGAGATCATTTCTATCGTATTTTGAAGACTACATCGACTATGAAATTATAAAACGATTACTACTGCGGTACTATTGTACAAATGATGAAGATATTGAGGATAGCAAAGATGGGCACACATTATCATTACTTTAACTACTTATTCCGTGCAATTTTATACACTTATGGATAGATTCAAATCACATTTATGGAGCTTAGAAACTGGAGAAGCTTCTTGCTATAAATACTTGAACTTCCAAATGTTTATTAAGCTCACAACATTGGGTAGAGTAGAGTTCTTCGGCTGCCGTATACAACCAACACAAGGATCGCAAATCCATGACTTGATTTGGATATTCTTTAGAGTCTTGTTGGACTTTTGGTAATGACAATGTAAAGAACTCGACCTAGTCTGGTAGAACATCAGAAAAAGGACAATAGAGTCATAATATGTCAGCTTCACCTGAGCTTTTGTTCAACGAAATTGAGAAACATATCTACCTGCTAGGATCCCCTGTGATCAATGAGGATCCATGATGAACCATGATCCAACTATTTAGGTTAATCTTCAAAATTTGGATCGTGGTAAGGTTTCAGGACTTGTCTCATATTCTTCAGGCTATTTCACTTGGAATATACAATTGCTGCTAATATCTTTATAGTACACTAATAGAAGTGTCAACCTAACACTCGTGTACGCGTATTGGTGCCCTTGCTTCTGTGTGGCTCTAAGGCTATGTTGATGTGGCCGAGGACGACTGTGTGGTATTTCTTTATTTTTTGAGATGATACACACAAAAAAAAGGACACTCAAGAAGAATACCACCAGAAGGTGAGAGAGAGAGACAGAAAGAGAAAGGGAGCCACACACATACACACATATGTAGAGAGGTGTGAGAGAATCCTGGGAGCAAAAAGCGTGTTCAGGCCAATGAAATGGCAAAATGCAAAATGAAGCGCCCCAACAAGAGATGGAACAACACGGGGCCAAGATTCTGCTCCGTTGTACAAAGATGATGCCGGAGAGCGCAAAAACCGTATCCTGATTTTCGAAAGAAAGACACCCTTCGGACGTAACTTTGGGACGGGATGGATTGTGGAGGGTTGATAAAAATCCTAGGCGTATCAGAACAAGAGAAATACAGAGAAAGAGAGTAAGAAAGAGAGAGAGACACGCAAATTGTTTTTTGAAGAAGGGAAAAACTTTCGCTTTTCTTGTGATCATCATTTTTCGAACATTCTATTTACATTCCTCTTGCAATAAATGCACAAAAGCAACAGTAGGAAAGAAGCTGATTTTTGTTAGGGATAAGGGATCGACAGTGTCACACTTACTCTTCATATGCCTCGGTCATGATTAGAAATCTCGAATATACTAATATTTTGGGGTAGCAGCACTGTTTTCACCATTTTTGTAACTGTACATGGGCTCCGGAACCGAGCGAGCGACGACGACAACGGCGACTACGATCGACTCTACGTTGCTGCTGCTGCTGCTGCTGCTGCTGCTACTGCCTGTGGCAATGCTTGTTGACGTTGTTAGGTTTGTTGGAACCCCAACAACAGTTACGTGTATGCAGCTCGGTTTTTGTATCCTTTTCACAGACAACCGCAATTGCCAGGGACACACTACCAGTCGATGACGATGATCGTCGACGCAGACCTTTAACAGTCGCGCTGGAGGACAGGATCCTGTTGCGTGCTTGCGGTTGCTACAAACAACACAGTGGTTGTTGCGTGACGGAAACAGATCACTTCACGTTGCTGCGTCGTCCTTGCTATTGCCGGCCACATACCAGTGTAGGCGGCGCTTATGACGTATACTACCCCTTTTTTTACACTTTAAGACACCGTCCGTTGGGTGTCATTACATAAACATGCACATCCACATCCACTTTCACATATTTGTTGCACTTTGCTGCACTAACAGGTCAGCCCTACACTACTCAACTACCTAGTTGCTAGTGATCGTTTTTCACTAGAAGAAACGATGCGACCGTCAACCCTTGTTGCACTGCACCGAATTGTTGCACTTTACTACTCACTTGCCCCAAAAGCTGCCCCCCGGCGCACTATTTTAACCACTAAACTAAATGAAAATCCCGTTTCTTACAAAACAAAAAACCATAAACACTTATACACGCACATAAGCCACACTAACACACACACACACACACACACCCCGTGCTCACGTCACTTTTCATTCAGAGGGTGCACTAGAGATTGAAAGGAACGAAAAAAAAGGATATTAAGGACGGGAATTAAAACACACACATTTGATAGCCTTCTGCTTCAATCTAATCGACGCGAATCTGGACACAATCTCAAACACGCTGTGGGATGTATGTGTGTGCGAGTGTGTGTGTTGAGATTGACAGCTGAAACGGGCCTGAAACGTTGGTGGAAAATGATGAAAATCCTCCTCCCAGCTCCCGGTTCTATGGAACGTAGACTTGTAACCAGAGAAAGAAGAAACCAAGCAAAAAAAAAGGCGATGAAAACGCACGCATCAATTTTCACGGTTGCCCAATGTAGGTGGCACATTTTGTTCTTTGTTGGTTTTTTTTTTTGTTTGGGTCGATTTTCATTTTCCTTGCTGTGTGAAAATTCTGTGGGCGAGTGTGTGCGTTTTTGGGGCGAAACATACTCCACATTTGGATGTCTCCTTGCTGGTGTTGCTCGTCCTTATGCGTATTTCCCCCCCTAAGAAGGAGTTTTCCTTCCAGCGTGTCCAAATCGAAACCTGGCTCGAGTTCCGGGGAACAGCTAAGGAAGCTTTCGTACCGTGCTCCTACAGCCAGATCAACCCCCCCTTGAAAATATCCGGAAAGCCGGATGGTCGCCCTTCATCACTATCGGGCTCCCGTTGTACTACATATGCACGCACGCACGCCCGTACCGCATCGTTGCAAACTGGTGGACAAAAAAATGAAGGAAAACGCACCCCTTGCGTGAGTTCGGTGTACGCGCTGCTGCTGCTCCGTGCAGATCCCAGGGAGTTCCGATTTTGGTTTGCGCTCTGCCTTTGTGCTGGCTTTTGGCCCTGCCTTTTGTACAACGCCCGTGTACAGAGTCAGCAGAACTGCTGCTTCTGCTACTGCTTCGACTGTTGCTGCGACCGTTCCTATTAGTTACATCCCCGCCACAACAACACAACATCAATCGCACACCACACACGTACGCACACACGGCACCGTACAGGGCAATGCTGGCTGCGAACCAGGCACACAGGGACACACACGCCAGGGAAGCACCAGGGACACACCAAAACCGAACCCAGCACAGCACACAGCACACAGCAACGACCAACCGAGATCCGTCCGTCAGGAACGACTCTTTTTTTTTTGCTTTTGTTTGTTGCGCTAGCTTCTCGCCGCTCTTCGCAATTATTGTGCTCGTGCTCGCTCTCTCTTGCTCTTCGGTATTTCTTTCTCAGCGCGTTGCGTATGCCATGCTGCTCGCGCACACTGTATCGCTTCCCCGCGGATCTTTCGCTCGCATTTCTCGCTCGCTCTCGCTACACCGCTCGCACACACACACGCACGTGCACACATCTTCACACTCCTGATTGCAGGCTGGATTTTTATGGATAATCCGGACCGTTTCTTGTTCCACGGCGATCCAACGAACAATGGTGCGAACCGCGCCAGCTACTTGCCGTACGATTTACGTCGATGTTTTCCAATTTCCACACAATAATCGCGTCTTTTTTGCTGGAGATTTAAAACAAACGAGCTTGTGTGTATCTTCCTATGCTAAAGATGACAGCAACGTTCGTCTCCCGCTCACGCACACCCTCCTTCTCTGTTTCGCCTCGTTTGAACGTTTGATGTCATACGGGCTTATTATGCGTTGATCGACAACAAACGAACGACCAACGAACGAGAGTGATGAAATATTTCAGGGCAGGTTTTGTTTTAAATGACAATATTAAATAAAATAAATAAACTTTAAACTGCATTAAAATGGTACAAACAAAATGGACAAAAGAAATTAAGATTTACTATTTCAAAAAATATGTGTTTTGTTTTTAATTGAATGGACGAGAATCTTCTTCAAGTTATTGTAGTATTGCAATGCAAGCGATGCAGAAATCGGATCTACTAAACCTTTTAGTAAAAAGGATATTACTCTATTTCCACTAAATTACTACCAACGGAACGCAATTGCAAAACATTTTTTGGATGTTCCAGTTAATAATAGAGGTTGAATTCTTGAAATATCCGACAATCCGACAATATTCCGACTATTTGACAGACAGATCATTTTAAACCGAGCGTTGAAGGTATGCTAACTTTCGACCGTACGAAGGGCACAAAACCGCAGTGCAGTCGGTCGTCTCACTACCTAATATTCCATCATGCAAATACAAGGTCAGATACCGTTGAATTAAAGCTTCGAAAGGATACTTCGGGCGTGATTGAATACAAAATCCTCCCGAGCTGTACCTTTTTATTCAATAGCACGAATACAGCAATCAAAGGATAGCTAAACAAGAGATGTTCGGATCGATTGCATATGACGACGATCAATTCTGTGCACGATAAATATCGTTCTTATAATACATACAATTTACACAACATTAAGGCAAATTAAATTCATGGGCAATTTGAGTTCACTTTCTTTCAAATGTGTATTCTTTTCTTCGCATACACATCCACCTCACTTCGCGCAACATTGGAAGTAAGAACGGTTTAAGCGAATGTTTCATACAGTCGCACAATTTACAATTGTCAACTCACCGCACGTGTGTGTATCACCCGCTAACTCTAAACTATTTCTATTTACTCGGTTTACATGTTCGCGCATAATAATGATGCGCTTGTGTTAGTAGCTGTGGGGGTGGCCCCGAACCGAAACGACTACCAATTAACGGTTACGTAAATTCATAAAACAAACTGGAATAATGTTGCATAAAACTTAAAAAAAGCAAAAAACAAAAGAGAAGAAAAAAACAATAACTGCCTTACAACGATAATCAATTAATGTGCACAACATGAGAAGAGAATGTGTGCGTGTGTGTCTGTGAGAGAAAGGCAGGCAACAAACAAGTTAATACAATGGAAAAAAGACGAGTTAAATACTTTATGCGGGGGGAATAGGCGATAACAATTGTTTACGAGGTTTGAAGCCGAGGTTTGGCTCTAATCTGCCAAAGAATTGTTGTCTCTGCAATGCGTTTACAGATGTGTGTTTGTGCCATTCTATGATATTGAACTTTGAGTTAAGAGACGTGTGTGTGTGTGTGTTTGAATAAGTGGCGCCTTTGTAGCACTAATCTGTACGAGTGTGCACCTGTTACTATGGGCTACTACTATACGCCATTTTGTTTTTGTTTTTGGTTTCTCTTGGAAAGATTATCACCTTGTTCGAATGAAATCTATATCACACACCGGTGCCGGGCTACTGAGCGCACTGTACGCACGCAGGACGTTCCCTTCAGGACATACGCCGTCCATCCGAACACAACACACGCTGCAGTGTGTCGCTTCGCTAGAGCTCTTTGTGCGGCCTTACCATCCCTAACCTAAAGCGTCCTCAGTCGCGCTTTACGTGTCTAAGTAGAAGAGGCGCGTTCTGTCCTTTCGTTAACACACTCGAAACGAACCTTTTATAACTCTATTTATCTGGCTGCGAGTGACCGCTGGGAGAATTTGACTGATCGTCCGTCAGGAAGCTACCGGCCAGCTGCTGCTGACGGGTAGGCGTCTGCGAGGCCGAATTCGACGAAGGTTCCGAATCGGAATCCGTCATCGCACCACCACCACCACCCCGATAGCTTCCGGGACGCATCCCGTCGTAGCCGAGCAGCGGTGGCAGTACATCGATCGGTGGGTACACGTGATGACGCCGCTGGCTACCACCACCACCACCGACCGAACCAGCATAGTAATGCTCGTCGTTATCCGCGCTGCGAATACTGGCCGAGTTGGGTGTGTTGGACGCGGAACGTCGGTACGATCCTCCACCACCACCGCTCGTCGCCAACATATCGGACGGCGGTGACCAGGTGGTCGAATAAAGCGGCGATGCAAAACAGTAGGTGCCGGGCCGATGCCCATTACCGATGTTGTCGTAGCTCGGCAGATAACTGTCCGTCTGGCGCGGGTTGTAGTAGGGCGAGGTGGAAGCAAACCCACTTCCACTTCCGCTACCTCCACCGTGGGATGGCGTCGGTGGCTGCCGGTAGCTGTAGCTCGGTGCGTACGGTGTTGTCGCACCCCACATGCAACCGGCCTGTGACTGTGATGCGGTGACAATGTCCGTGTAGATACCGCGATGGTTCTCGTACGGTGTGCCGGGGTGATAGGTGTCACTCCACTTTGCTTGCGACGGTGTAAAATCACCCTTGATGTAAAGCTGCGAAATTGGAGAAAGTAAGTAAAATTTTGTTGTTCGCATGGTACCCTTGGATGATTGTGATTTAGTTGTTTCTTTATGGCATTGATTGCTCTAATAGTTTAAAAAGTTTGCTATAATCCACGCATACACTTTGGAAAATCTGACGGTGGAATTCGTGATGCATGGCACTCACCTGAATCGGTCGCCGGAAACCCTTACTGAGATGGCGCGGTATCCCTAGCGGAAAACTGTGACTGAAGCCCACCTCCGGACTGAGCAGATAGTCGTGAAACCGGGCCGGTAACAGCTCAATACCTGTAAAGTTTTCGAAAATTGTACGCTGTTGAGGAAAGAAAGAACGTTAATAAAGCCGGTTTGCATCCGAATCGCACATTCCCACACAGCCGTAAGCACATACCGTAAGCTTCATTTTCTTCTTGTAACTGGGCCAGTTTTGTGCTTCGAGGATAAGTTTGCCACCCGGCCGCAGGTGGTTAAACATGCGCTTGAACGCAATCTTCAACCCCAAATCGCCGTAGTTCAGATGTATCCACTTCGTTACCGAAAGGCACAGGATCAGATCGTACTGCTGCGTGTCGTAGTTGATCAGCGATTCATCCTTCAGGACATAGTTCATCTAAAAGCAAAAATTAAACAATTCCGATAAAATATGGCACCACAAACAAATGTTCACTGCTCGTACCGTTTTGAACCGAACATTGTGCGGGAACTTGTGTTCCGCCCTTCCGATGTCCATCTGACACACCTTCCCGCTGAGATTGCCCATGGTGAGTGGAAAAGAGATCGGAAAGTATTGTGACTGTTCCGTCCTTTGCCGGCGCAGCTGCTGCTGATAGTGATGATGCTGTTGGTGATGGTGGTTATGATACTGACGTCGCTTTTGTGCCTTCCGTTGCTTGCGGCGTCGATTTTGTCGCTGTTGCAGCACGGATTTGTCACCGTTTTCGGGTTCCTGGAGCTGTTTTTCATCGCCACCCGGTTGCTCTTGCATCATTTCCGGTGGTTTTGCTTCTATTTCTGCTTCTGCCAGCGTACCCGAGGTTTGAGCAGTTGGTTCACCCGGTTCTTGCTTTACCGTTGTGGCAACTTCAGCACCCGAGCTTTCCGCAACACTTGATGGCGCAGCAGCAGCGACGGGAGCAACCGATTCTTCCACCTCGCAACCTGTTTGACTAGTCACAGTGCTGGGCGATGGTGGTGCCGGATCATTTACAGCAAGCTGTAGTGGATCGCATGCCGATGGAATTGTGCTGCAGCTCCGGTTCGCCTCTGCGTTCACTTCCATCGATGTTACGGTAGCGGAAGTGACGGTCGATTCTCGATTTGTCGTCGCCCGCCTTCCTCCTCCAACCGTCCGCGGCACACGCACATATTTGGAAAGATTTTTTCGCGCTTTCGCCACCAACTTCCCGTCGACATCGATTCCGGTGGCCGATTTCGGGTGTAACATCTTCGCGACGGCTATCGTCATCAGCCCGACGTTACAGCCAATGTCCAGCACGTCCTTATCCCGGAACAGGTACGAATTGCGCAGAAACACCTTTAGCCGTACGTCGATGTACTCGTTCAGGCTGTGGTAGCCGTAGTACCGATCGTAATTCCCGAAATGATACTGCCCGGAAGCATCGTGCGCTGTCTGTGGTTGAGGATTGATTCCTTGCGGTGTTCCTTGTGCCAACGACAAGGGGCGATCAACCATTCCAACGTCATCGCCAGACATTTGCTGACTTCTGTGCAGGATCGATTCTCCCCGTGCAAGGTCACCTTCGTTCGGTACATTAGCACCCGGTTCCGCCGCTGCTTGCTTCGTAAAGTCGTCCAACGCATCATTCGGACGATCGGAACACTCTTGTACTTGACTATCTTGTGCTTGACTCCGCTGCTCGCCGGTACCACCCATCACCGGTCCTTCCTCCCCATGCTGCAGTTCATCCGTGTTGGATGCAGCGGAATACGTGCGTGTACGATTCCGGCCCGCGCTACCGACCGCACCACTTCCGCCCGCATTCGGTGGCCAGTGCGCACGCTTCCAGCCGCCCGGCTGCGGAATTACCGGACTCACGATCTTGTCCATCGAATCCATCCGGCGCAGTTTGTTCTTGGTGCTGTTTGTACTTTCGCTCGTACGCCGCTTGCGGCCACCGGCACTTTCGAGATCGAGCTTCAAGTTACGCATCGCCTTCTCCCGCTCGGTTCGATCCTGCTCTGTTGCCGTACCGCCGGAAGTAGCGTTCCGTTCCGATGCAGGCACACTAGTGCTGCCAACCTGTGCAGAGGATGATGTGCTTCCTCCGGCGGTGCCGGACGATTGGCCCGCAAAATGGAAATTTGTGGTGTCGGAATTATCCGGAGCGAGCAGCAATGCCGCAGCAGCGGCAGCATCAGCCAGCTTCTGACCGATTCCGGTAAAGGAAGCTTCCTCGGCGGTCGTTGCTTCTTCCGCTTTTCCAGCGCCGGAAGATCCTGCTGCTACCACCCCACTTCCACCAACACCACCACTACTTCCAAGCTTGTTCTCATCGCCGCCCGGTGGCGGTGGTAGCAGCAGCTGATCGACCGACAGCAATCCACCATCCGCCGCGTTCCGTTCCGTTGCGGTGCGTGATTTGCGTTTGCGCTTGTTGCGCGTACGCTGTTTGCGCTTCATCGGCGAGCAGAGCTGCATCTCGTACTCGACCGAATCGACCGGATCGAGCAGATGAAGCGGATCGTTAATGTTCGGCGGTATGATCACCTCGATCTTCGCTTTGTAGTGCGGCGGTGTCGGTATTGGGGACGATTTCTCGTTCTGCAGGCTGTTCAGGTTGAGCGGATCGGAAATGTTACCACCGAGCAGAAATTTGGTCGGTGGTACGATACATTCCTTGCGCGGCCGCTTATCCGGGAGAAAGAATTTCGACACCGACTGCAGCCGTTTGTTGCGTACCTCCATCGGGGTTAGGTTTTGTTGCTTCGAGTGTTTGTTTTTCTGCGGTGGCATGGTTGAGGTGGACGCGGACGCCATGGCTGATCCGCCGCCGGCCGAACTTTGCTGCTGGCCGGTGGATGATGTTTGCGACCCGGATGCTTGCTGTTGTGCGTTGCCGGAAGTGGACGCTCCTCCCTGCTGAATCTGATGGAAGCATCCCGGTTCCGATTGTGGTTGATGTGGTTCGCCGGGTGCTGCACCCATGCCGGATGTCATCGGATCTTCCCCTGGCACGCCATTCGGTGCGATACTGTCGTCTGCTTTTCCACCCTCCTTTCTTCCGCCTCGTGCGGGACAATCCTTACCGCCACCACCGCGGCCCCGATATTTATTTGCTTTCCATTTTTGTGCCTTTTTCTGCTTCTTTCCACAGCCACCGTGTTGCTGCTGTTGCTGCTGATGTCGCTGTTGATTAGCTTTGCGATTATGGCCACCTCCACCACCTCGGCCTCCTCCGCCTAGACCGATGCTCCCTGCACCCGCTTCGTACATGGATGCCGGGGGACGTGCCGCTCGAGGCGCATTGCATCGGCGGGTTTCTTCTCCTCTGCTGGTGCTTCCGCCTCCTCCACCGGAATTGCCGCCGCCGCCGCCACCACCACCACTTCCATCTGCGGCCGATTCATCTTCTGCCGATGCTACCGAAAGTCCTTCCATCGCAAGCCCTTATTCCCTTTTATGTTTTTCAATACGATGTCCACCGACAGCGAGGCTTAATTATCTCTGGAGAGCAAAAAATAAGGCAAAGAAAGGTTTTTACATTAATATCGCATAGTTTAATCAATAATATAATGCAACATTATCAACGGTTTCTTGTGTTTCTGTGTTGGTAGGGCTCTTCCAAACACAGATCATTCCAACGCGATCTTTCAACATGGAATGCCTTGTACGTGTTAAAATAGACTTCAGATGAAAATATCCAACCAGATTTGAGATTCGATAAACTGTGGTTTGCCTTCGTGTGCATGAATGTCAACTCTACAATGCTAAGCTAAAGAGATCCTCCATCCTGGAGGTTAACACTTCGGCTGTGGTAAGTCGACACGGCCACATATATTGGTAATATTGGGAAACATGTTTTACAAACAATTTTACAAACAAACCCGCGTGATCACTTCTCACCCATCGATGTACAACGAAAGTAGGTAAAATTCGGGTTCCATCAAGCATGCCGAACACACAATTACGTCCGATGTCATCGCAATGCGTACACCCTAACCCTTGGGGTAAAAGGTGAGTTTGAATGGTAATTGATTTAGCGCGAATCCACATCGGAGCCCTTAAAAAACCACGAAACGGACGGACGGACGGACCCCAGAGCATGGCTTTTTTCAGCGAAGAAAAAACACTCTCTTAACTCAAAAAATTTCACGCTTTAAACCAGTTTCTTGTAGTTTCCTTTTTTGATGTTTTTTTTTTCGCGCTCACATTCTAACCCGCCTTTCCGATGCTTTTACTCGGTTTCTCGGGAACAAAGCATCTATGTACTAGTGATGAGAAAAACGGCTCCGAAGCCGGAGCCGGCTCCGACCGGTTCCAATAGTTTTCGGAACCGGCTCCGGAGCCGGCTCCGGAGCCGTTAGTTCGGAGCCGGCTCCGGAGCCGTTAGTTCGGAGCCGGCTCCGGAGCCGTTAGTTCGGAGCCGGCTCCGGAGCCGTTAGTTCGGAGCCGGCTCCGGAGCCGTTAGTTCGGAGCCGGCTCCGGAGCCGTTAGTTCGGAGCCGGCTCCGGAGCCGTTAGTTCGGAGCCGTTAGTTCGGAGCCGGCTCCGGAGCAGTGGCGAAGGCCCTCTTGAAAAGTGTCAGGAGGCCCCTTACAAAATGCTTGTATAAAACGTCGTGAGCGGGGGGGGGGGGGGGGGTTTACGTCCGATGTCATCGCAATGCGTACACCCTAACCCTTGGGGTAAAAGGTGAGTTTGAATGGTAATTGATTTAGCGCGAATCCACATCGGAGCCCTTAAAAAACCACGAAACGGACGGACGGATGGACCCCAGAGCATGGCTTTTGAGCGAAGAAGAAACACTCTCTTAACTCAAAAAATTTCACGCTTTAAACCAGTTTCTTGTAGTTTCCTTTTTTGATGTTTTTTTTTCGCGCTCACATTCTAAGCCGCCTTTCCGATGCTTTTACTCGGTTTCTCGGGAACAAAGCATCTATGTACGTTTGCGTACTGTCCCTTCATGCATCTCTAACACGAAGCAACATCTGTTTTGTATATTCACCTTCCTTCTATTTACATACCCGTTTTATTCACACGTTGCACCACACAAACCACACCAGTACCGACCAAAGAACCGGCCCAAGAACATCCAAATTTGCGCGGTTGAAGTTTTTTTGTTTGTTTGGAATCGAAAGAAGTATACGACCGAGCTCTCCTGCGCGCAATACACGACACACCACCAGAGACCCCACCGTGCTGATGGAAAGCAGCAAAACAGTGAATTGCAGTGTGCATAAACGTGAAAAGACATGACACGACAACCTTACGTGCGACACAGTGACGTGCAAACTTGCCGCCGAAAGAAGCGACACATTTAACTCTTTAACGAGCGGATACACAAAACGGAACTGCTTTCATCGGGCAAAATCTTGGATGGTACTAGGGGCAGACATCGAATCGGTAAAATTTGTTAAAAGTATTCTTGAGGTAGGTGCTACAACATGTACAAGAAAATCGAAAATCGCTGCCATTTGAGCCACTTCGACTTGAACGGTTTCTGAATACAAAAAAGAACAGAACAGATGTTCATAGCGATGTTGGTGTTTGGTTTTTTTGCTTGATTATTTGTTATTGTCCCGTCTTTTTATGTTTTACCTATCAGAAACTTGGTAGAATTGAGATATAACATTCAGAACGAAATGTCGGACATATTATAATAGTCACCAATTTTTAATCTTATAAAACAGACTTTCGCATCCCTCTAACTTGGTTGCGTGCTTAAAGGTGGCTTAATAAGCATCAATGGAATGATTTTGTCTCTCTCACCCATCTCTGGCCATAAAAAATTGGCTGCTATTCCAAGAAAATATTCGAAAAAGGCCACAATTTGAATTATTGTGAAGAGACATTTATTTAGTTAGTGTTGCGTCGCGGAATAATTGGAAGAACTTTCACAAATGGTTCTTAGGTGTGTAGCGAAATAACGAAGGTGTGTCCTAATTGAAGATTTAACTGTGAGTGAGTACATTTCTCTTCTTTTTGGCCTAACGACCTCTTAGGTCATGCCTGCCATTTTTGGCTTACTATACTTATTGTTACCGCACAATAGTCAGTACCCTCACTCTGGGGGAACGGGCCGCCCCTGAGTGAGTACATTTATTTATTCTTAATCCTAATTCCGAATAGTTAATCTTACATTCATCCGATATATCTTCGGCTCGGTGAATGTATGCGGATAGCCTAGTCGTTAGGCGTGAACAGATAGTTTATACCTCAAAAGATATCAAAAAGCTTACTTGAGTGACAAAATTACTCATGAAAATTTGAGTATGTGCTCTTTGAATTGAAAACTGTGCCACATTAGCTTCATTTTCTCGCAGTGGCAAACATTATTTGATATCGTAATGGGCAAAAGTCGGTTGCCTAAAACCGTAAAAGAAAATAATGTTATTCCCGTTCAGATGGAAAACGTACCGAACTACGTCTTACATTATATCTTTTGAAGATATAATTTTTATTTTGCATCAAAACAGATAATTGCAATTGGTTTGCCGGACAGTGTTTATGCTCCTGTGGTCCGTGTGTGTTGTGCTGCCACATCCAAAACAAGCTCGCAGCGCGCGCACACACACACACGGCGAGGGGCCAGGATGGGCAAGGTAAGGCAAGGGAACCCAAATTGGCCATCCGAACCATCACCATGTGCGTTCGCAACACACCGTCTTAACCGGTTCCTTTTTTTTGTTTTGCATCCCCTTCCGCCAGCCCCATCCAGTTCTCCACCCCTACTGCACTGCACAAGATAGATGAGCGCAGATATTTTACAACCCATCCTGCTCTTTCTTCGCACCGCTGATCCAGCAGCGGCAGTAACGAGATGCGCGAGATGCATCTCAATCTCGCAAACACGATATCGAAATCTTAATCGTGCAGAGTTATGTGCGTGAAGACAAACACCCGTGTCACATCGCGCGAACGATTTAAATCTGCAATGGTCATGTGCACTTTCTCGCTCGCACCCACTGACGGGCGCGTACGAACGAGACGGGCTGCTTCTTGAACGCTGCGGTGCAAGAAAGAGAGCGACCGAGTGCGAACAGCATCACGGTCAAGCGGAGCAGAAGCGAAAAGAGATCACCGCTCGTTGGCCGTATACCTGTGCACGAGAGTGCAACCGAGACGACATGTTGGCCGTTTTCTTTAAATTTTTTATTTGCAGTCTGGTAGTCACCGTGGACAAATGAAGATGGGACTGTCGCTGTTTTTTCTATAACGGCCACTAAACATTTCCACACAGTTTTACACACCAACTAACGCTTCCCGCTGACAGTACTAACCTTTTGTTTCGAGGTTGTCACCAGCACAGCAATTGAAACTCGCGGCAACACGCCAAAAAACACACTAAACTGTCGGACACGGTACGAAACGCTACCACACCACTCCTTTCGCGCTGAGCAAAAGATTTTGATATCCTCCTTTGTACGTCGGTCGCCGTGTGCGCACACACAAACACACTCATGCACGCATGCTTTTCGTTGTCCTTCCTTCTCGCTCACGCTATCGCACCTCGCATGCCACTCTTGATCGCTTGCGAGTGTTGCTTTTTCTTTTACCCTGACGCTCTCTGCGCTACAGATGTTCGGTCTTACTCACCCGCAAATGCTTGGAATGTACTCTTTTTGTCTCGCTCTCTTTCTCGCTCATGCACAAAAACACTTTTACGCACTGTTCTAACTGTTTGCTGGATTAGGTGGACTGTTCAATCGTTTCTACCGGAAAACTAATCACACGAACTTTAAAACCAACTGATAAATATACTTTTCGTTCGATTTCTGGTTGAAATGCGATAACATTTTCGCTGTATTTGCGTCCTCCTCAATTTAAACGAGCACGAGCTTGTATGTATTGTTCAATGGTACAATGACAGCTTCTTCTGAGCTGCCTGGCGGTTTAGTTGGTGGGGTTGAGTGCTAGTTCGAAATCTTTTATTTAGTTTAGTTTGATAAAATTTTAATGTTGGCCTTGCAAACAAAAAGAGAATACGCCGTTGATAGCGTTGAGCAAAATAATAATGTGTACGATGGTTTTGCACTATTTAAACTAACGCTTCATAGGATTGTAAATATTATTTCAGGTGATTTGATATGGAATTTAACTTGCCTGTTGTCTGCAACGGTCATATCCTTTAGCATCTAAACACTCGTCGTCATTTCAATAGAGCATTTCAGCATTTTTGATGTATAAATTCATCAAGATTGTGAAGTGTGCTATTGACGAACACAACAAACAGCAAGCCAAACTCGAGAATTTCATGGAGTTTTTGCCGTTTTGATTGCAAACCCAGTTTTAGCAAGTGCTATTTTCCGCTCAAGCGATGCTAAAACTCAACTCACTCTGCACAGTATAAACATGTCACGCTGTGACACGAGTTTGACAGCTTCACAGCGACACACAAAAAAACGCTGAGAAGAAAACAAACAACGAAACAGGTACAACTCGGCAAAAATATCTTCACGGAGTTTTACACAAATTTTACATACACGCACACCATTTTGTGAAATTGGTGATGGTTTGTGAGCAAGTGAGTTTGTGCAGAGTGTGATTAATTGTACAAGTGATTACGGGTAAGCCAGAGTTTCAAGCGACCGCAGTGGTTATTCTGTTCTACAAAAGCAAGGCTGACAAAAAGGCAGTGAAGAAGAAGTGTTCACAGAAAGTGGAAATAACAAAGATTGCTGCTGTTCGCAGGATCCTATCCTCAGAGTGTTGGTATTTTCCTACCTACCTAGGTTTTCCCGAGTACGAAGGTTCGTGGGCGTATGTTGGTAAATAGAAAAACAATTACCCTTGCTTCTTTTTCAAACAGCAAAAGGGTAGCGCTGAGTCTATGATAACAGTGAGCGAGAGAGCGCGATGCTACGCCCCCCTTTATGATTGTAATCGTTAACGGAAAGGACGTAAAAGAAAACCGCGATGGATAAATGCAGCACATGAAAAACAACGCCCAGAGCCGTTGCCGATACTTTAAACGAAGGTCAAAAACGGACCAGAATTTCACAATTAGTTGGCCGTTGCCTTTTTCCTTAGCCTATGCGTCATGATACCTCCCAGCGTGAAAAGAAATCGTCTTATCACACACAATGCACACTACTGTTGTGCAAGTGGTTATGTGTGTGTCGAGCCTTTCTCCCCTTCATCTGTGCCCCTCCAACCAACCAACAAGCCCTGGCCAAATGTTATCCAAAGTGACAAATGCTTACGTTACGCCTATGTTATCCAAATTTCTCGTGTTTGCACTCGAAATTAAGGGAAGCCCTTAAAAAGAACGTCGTCCTTTTTGTTGTGCTCCTTCATCAGTGCAGAGACCTGATTCCGACGGGCACTGTGGTGAATCGCGCTTGGAAAACATACTTTTCATGGCCTTCTTGCTCCACAACGGCAAGCAAACGTGAATGAAATCGAATTTCTTTCGGTCGATTTGTTGCAATCGTAAATAGATTAAAAAATCGACCCACTATGGACCCCAACCGTGTGCATTAGTTTCATTGCATGGATTTTTTCCCTGTTCCTTCGTTCGTTCTTTCGTTTGCCAAGAAGTCGAGTCAAGAAAATCGCCTTCACCAACAGCAGATAAGTGGCCAAAAAGGAATGTGAATTCACTTTTATCACACTAACTGCCGTCGCCACCACGAACCGCTAGACTTCCATTTTACGCCTATATATGTCCACTTCCGGTCCTCTCTCTCTGCGGGGTTCGGTACGAGATAGTGAAGTGTGCAGTGAAACTTGTACATATATGTATTTCGCATCACTAAACGATGCGATGCGTGCGTACTTGCTAATTACATTGAATATTAATGATTTATCATTTCGTCGGTTTTCCTTTCTTTTTTGGTTTTACTCTCCTTCCCACCAGCTAGCTGTATCTACGGGCCAATCTAAGTAAGCAGTATTTCGATCGACTGCGATCGGTTAAAAAGCGAGCGGGGCAAATAGAAGAGAAGCTGCGTAGCGAGTAAAAGCTCCCAACAGGAATCCGGCGGCTAAGAACAGAAGGAATCGGCACCATGAGCAGAAAAAATGAAACGGAGCGGCAGAAGCAGATACAGGAAAAGTGTCAAATGCTGCTAACGAAGATGCTGCGAGACGATGACAACAAGTACTGTGTCGACTGTGATGCGAAAGGACCACGCTGGGCGTCGTGGAATTTGGGCGTTTTCCTTTGCATACGCTGTGCCGGCATTCATCGCAATTTGGGCGTGCACATTAGCCGGGTAAAGTCGGTTAATCTGGACAGCTGGACGCCGGAACAGGTGGTAAGTGTGTGTATGTGTGTTGGTGTGTGATATACGCTACAGAGCACGTGACACCAGGACACACGCAGAAAGATCAAAAGCAGATAGCAACGCGGGGTATGAAATGCCGGTGCGTGGCGCCCATGCGCCGTTTTGCTCGTGGGGCCTACATTATCAATCCCGGTGTGTCTTAATTAATTGCTTTATTTCCGCCTCGGTTTTGCTGGTTCCTTTCATCCACCTGTCCGCAGGCTGTTGGTGCGAAGGTTTCCAAATGATGAGGGTTTTTTGTGGTCTCGGGGTATCCTTTTTTTTTGCGCTGTATGCCGAGATTGGTGTGTTGATGAGGTAGTATAGATACGGAAAGTAAATTAATTTCACGTCGTCACGTTAACGGTCCCTTTAAACGAAGCTTTTGCTGTAGAATAATCAGCTCTGTGTTAGTATTTAATGTCGAGGTTTTATCAGTGTGAAAAATCTAATCAGACTTTACGGGCTGGGTTGTCTGGTGCTATTCTTATGACATGAAAAGCTTACCGGGTCTTGACAAGGACTCTTAATTGATGCATAATAGGGAGAGAGCACGTATAAAGCTCCACAATCGTAATTATTCCTTCCTGATTCCTGAGGTGAGATGAAAAAAATGCAACAAACTTCAAACTGCTATAATTTCTGAACCGTTCGTCCGACAGCTGTGATCTCTATTCCAGTGACAGCTCATTATACAGGGTGTTCGAGATAAATTTGACAGTCACCTACGGAGAAAGACAAACATTTTTTATGACAAAATTAATCATCGGGGAATTTTTGTTTTGTTTTAGAAATAGTAGCTTATCATGTATTTTATTCATTTTATTCAAAATATCCGCCCTCGGCTTCTATTACGGCCTCCACCCGTCTCCGGAACCGAAAACAAGCCCTGGCGACAGTTTCGCGAGGTAGGGCCGCGAAAACGGACCTGATTTTCGACATCAGCTCCGCCTTGGTGTGGCTGAAGGTTCTGTTGGTGTCCCGTTCCACCGCGCCCCACACGAAATAATCCATTGGATTAAGATCTGGGGAGCTGGGAGGCCACACATTCGGCGCGGTGAAGTCGTTGAAATTGGCCGCCAACCACTTTATCGTTTTGGAGGCTGTATGGCACGGAGGGTATCCTGCTGGAACACGTACGGTCTGCCGTTGGCCACTCTCGTGATCCCCCATCCCCCCCATCACCCCCATCTCACGTGCCAACGGCCGAATTCCGATCCCCGGATTTTCCATTACGCGCGCCTGGTCCGCACGCAATCCCGCCGCTGAGAATGTGGTTTTTGTGCTGCCACCGCTTCGTCGTCGTCGCTGTTTTCTCCCAGCTCACTCCGGATCGCCTTCACCGTATTCAGCGAACACTGCACGCACTGCATGATGCCGCGGTTGTCGCGTCCGGCGCGGATCATCATGATGCATGTGATCCGCTTCCACAATGTACTCTTTTTTGGCTTTTTTTTATCACGGGATGTTTTCGCTGCTTGTTCCGTACACTTTTAGCTTTCGAATGACGTATTGCTTGTTTTCCTATGCCAATTCAATCACGAGTTATAAACAAAAATGTAACTGTCAAATTTATCTCGAACACCCTGTATTGTTCACAAGTGCACTAAAGCATTTTAGTGCAAAGTTTTCGAAATCAAAACATTATTCGCGATGGAGCTGGCTGAAAACCTCCAAGTGGCTCCACAGCATTTAAAAGTGAATAAATTTTTTGTGTTTCGTATCATTGCTTGTTTTCGTAATACTGGTAGTGTAGCCCGACGTCAAGGAAGTGGACGAAACAATACAGCAACATCAGCAGAAATGGTTCGGAAAGCGAAGAAGCGGCTTGAACAAATGGCTCGTGAGCTTAACATATCGCAATATGCCATTCGGCAAATATTGAAAAATGAACTCTAAAGCCATTGAAGTTCCAAAAAGCGCAAGATCTTACCGATGCACAAACAAAGTTAGACTCACAAGGGCTAAAGAGTTGCGAAGGTAAGCGCTTCGCCGACAATGGGCCAGAATGTCGCAGAACCATTTTCGGGTCCCTCTGAAGACGACAATTTGTGCCAAAGGTGGCCCTTGTTAAGGCTTACTTTGTTGCAGTTTTTTCATCTTACAGGTTAAAGGTTAAAATCTTGAAATCTATTGGTGTTCGGATGGAAGAACTGTCAACCCTGATTGATGGGCAGCAATAGACATCAAGGATTACCCAAACTTTGGTTGAGACGGACATCCACTCCAAATTTTGCTGTACCCTTGCAAATCGTTACACTCTTGAAGATACTTCTTTGCAACAAGGACACTCTGACTTAATTGCTTACATTGATGTCAACAAATTCTTTCTGTTACTGCTATGATTGCTTCGGCATCTGTTTGGTGCTGCACTAGAACTAATAGTTTAATCTCACTTGATGTCACTCGCTTGCTCCAGAGCACCGTTTTCCGTAAAGTTCATGCGATCGCTAACTTTCCCCCCCAAAATCCTTTCCTTTTAGGTATCACTCGAACAGATGGGTAACTCCCGAGCCCGCGCCGTATACGAAGCGATGATACCGGACGGTTTCCGTCGTCCCCAAACCGATTCCGCACTCGAGAGCTTCATCCGGGCGAAGTACGAGCACAAGAAATATCTCGCCCGCGAGTGGGTTCCACCGCCCGCACCGAAAGTCGACTGGGATCGTGAAATCGACGAAGAGATCGAACGGCAAAAGCGCAAGAAAAAAGCGTCCTCTTCCGGGGGCGGTGGTATCGGGTCGGTCGGTGGTTCGCTTTCGCTTTCCTCACCTGCCGACAAGAAGGGGGGGCACGGATCGTCCGGTGCGTCACCGTCGTCGACCGGTTCGTCAACGGCTGCCGCTGTGCCAAAGCTGAAAGCACCCGCCAGCAGTATGAAATCGTCCAGCCGGACATCGGGTGTGTCGTTGAACAGTTCCACGTCCTCTGGTACCTCCGATGCTGCTTCCACTGCCGCCCTATCGAACAGTAGCGGGTCGGGGAATGTGGCCGCTAACACAAGCGCCGGCACGGATCTGTTAGGACTTTCGCTTGGTGAAGGAAGTGCAGCGATCCATAGCAAACCGGCCAACGGACTGTCAACGAACGCGAGTAGCAATGGGATGGATTTGCTCGAGCGGAAAAATAACGACACGGACGATCTGGCAAAGGTGGAAGCGGACTTTTTTAGCCAATCCGGAACGTCCGGCATCGATGCGAGCGGTAAGCTTACGAAGGACAAAATTATGGCGCTGTACGGATCGGCCCCCAGCACGGTGCCACAGGTTGGTCCGAGTGGGTTCGGTGGGCCAGGTTTCGGTGGGTTCCAGCAAGCCGGTAGCACATTCCCTCCCGCAGCCAACGCGCCAGCAGCCGCTGCTGTGCCGTTTAATGGTGTTGGTGGGGGCATGATGCCAACGAACGCATTCGGTGCATTCCAAACGTTCCCGGGATTGAACGGTGCTGCTGCTGCTGCTCCGGGACACCAGTATCCCATGATGGGTGGGGTGGCCCCCGTCCCTGGAGGCGTTCCACCCCAGATGGTGTACAATAATGGTGCCCCGAACATGATGCAGCCCGGTGGTTCCATGTTCAACACACAGGGTGGCGGTGTTCCGCCCGGAATGGTTCCTTCTCCGTACGGAGCAGCGATGCCACAGTATGGTGCAGGTTTTCCACCGATGGTTGGCATTCCACCGCAACACGGACAAGCAATGCCCGCGACAGCAGCGTTCGCAAACTTTCCTAAGACCGTCCCCCTTCAGCAGCAGCAGCAGCAGCAGCAACAGCAACAGGACAAACTAAGCAATCAGTTTGGTACGATGAATCTGCGGGATGTGTGGCAATAGAAGAACGCCGAGACCTACTAGGGCCGACTAACTTATATCTATCCACAACCGTCATCGTCATAATCATCGTCACCTTTTCCCGTCCGGCCAAAAACAAAATAGCAAAATATAGCAGGAAACAAAACAGATTAATTATCCGATGCAAGCACCGTACGTAGAAATTATGACTAAAACAACTATCATCAAGCAAAGGCTATAAGGAAAGGTCAGGAAGTAAAGTGTAGCGATGAATTGTAGGGCAATTACTTATTTAGCTAAACGAAACAAAAAAAAAACTCTATCAAAAAACAAGCATATAGAATCACAAATACACCTGTTGCCAGGGTACGGTCGAATAGCTACAACTTAGAAGCTGTTCCATTGATAGTGGCTCACACACACATCCCTGTGGCAACGGGACGCGAATCGAAGCAGGCCGCAGCAGTACCGACCATTCGATCGTAACTGAAAACAGGTGTTTACTAGTAGGATAGTTTTGAAACCCAGAATGTGGACACGGTGCATCGCCAGGCTGCTGTTTTCCGATAATCCGGCGCAGATAGTTAGACTGGCAAGTGAGTGGGGTGAGTTAGATGAAGCACACTATATCTACTGTATATGTATAGAATTATGAACGGATGAGAAAGTAAAAAAACATTGGAAGAGCTGCAAAAGAAACACAGGGACAAGACATTTACCAAGGGTAAAGGACAGGCGAGGCAAACCGGAGCCGAACATAGTAGGAACTTAATTTCCTTTCCTTGGTGATCGTTTTTTGTTTACACAGTTTTGCGCTACACTGCTAATTAATGGAAGAGTATATAGATATATATATTATAATGGTATTATTATTACACATCGCAGTTGGCTGTGCGTTTGTGTGTGTGTGTGGTCTGGTGCGTTCGTTTAAATTACTAACCCAATGTGCAAGAAGAGAAGAATCGTTTAAAGTAAAAACAACTAAAATGCAATTGTATTCGTCATCACACACACACACACACACACACATGCGCGTATACACGTGCCACTCTGGCACTACAGAAAGGAAAGAGAAAGGAAAGGACGAAACCATATATTAGGTGTATGCATAAGTTTTACATCTCTTTTTTGTGTGTGTTTATTTGCCGAAAGCAAAAGAACGAAACGAAACGTATAAATGTTGGTGGTACATTAGCAGTGTTTGTGGGTTTGTTTATTTTCTTTGCTTTGTTTTTCTCCCGAAAATGTAATAGGTTTTAAATTATTGATGAAATAGTTTCTCAAGAATCATAAATTGACAGCAAAACTTTCCCTTTCCCCGCATCGTGGACCACACGATCAATCAATGTTTGCGCGCAGAACTGCGAATGAATCGGAATAAATCGATCAATTTCGAATCACTTTCACCTGGGACAAGACACACACACTGTCGTTTGCACACTATTTGCAATTATTATTGCATACATTTTCCTGTTCTTTATTTATCTCAAAGTACATCTCTGCATCTAAGTTCACTCTCGGATAGCTCGCAGGAGCAGCTTAAAATAATAGTATAGTCTTGCTGTTTAGGAAATAATTCGTAACTGTCGTTTTAAAAGCTTCCCAAACCGAGCGGTTTTCGACCGGGCCACTGTTCCTTGGCATACTTCTTCTTCTTCGGCTCATCCGACGTGTCGGGTTGTTTCTCTCCTGCTTTAGCTGGAGAGATACAGAAGCAAAAAAATGCGTTTGATATGAAATTGGTCAATATTTAAGAAGCTTTTAATCGAAATTGCCTTACCATTGCTACTGATGGCACCACCACCGGATGCGGTCGTACCCGGTACAGCAAACATGGGAACCGACGCAGTCTCGCGGACCGGTACTGGCGTGGGGTTTACATCCGGTGCCGGATTAGGCAACAGTATGCCCAGCTTTGTCGACAATCCGCTCGGGGTAGTGTCCATATCGAAGCTACCGAAACCACGTCCATCTGATGAGGAGCCACCAGATCCTCCGCCCGCTCCACCACCCCCATTCCCACCATCAACCGGATCGATTCCATGGTATAAGCTTGGCGGTACGTTCGGATGCTGCTGGCCACCGTGCATACCACCCGCGAGCTGCGTATGGTGCTGCGCGTGTAGATGGAAACCGCCGGATTTCATACCACCGGCCACGACCGATGTCACAATGCCCATGTTGTTTTGTACCTCCATTTTGGCGCGTTTCGCCGAAACCGGCACTACGGTGGATTGGATGAGATTGCGGAACCGCCCAATCGAAGGATCAATGTCCTCGGGATTAATGATAATTTCATCCTCGTTAAAGGCAACACCTTTCCGTTTGTTTCGTTTGCTTTTTTTGTACGAATTGCCACTGTTACCGCCCGGACCGCCGGTACCGCCCGCCCCACCCACCGTACCACTGTCGTCGGAGATACCCAGCATAGAAATACGCCGGTTGTGTGCGGTATTGTACTCGGTAAGATTCTAAAACGAATGCCAGGGAGAACATCAATGAACGATAGCGAAGTGCGATAATTTCTACGATGATATTCTTACATCCAGCTCGGTTTGACTTTCTGGCAACCCCAGGAAGGTGCCGTCGCTGATGTCCATCATCGGTATATCCTCCATAATGTTCGTGCGTGAACCAACCGTAGGCCGCTCGCGCAATATGTAATGGCGTGTCGAGGCACCGAAGCTAAACTGACTATTGATCTGTAGCTGCGTTGGTTTGTTCGCTTCCAGCCGAACCGACCCGATAAATGTGCCGTGTGCTATTGTGTGCAGGGAGAAAGAAAAGATCGGCCTCAAAGCAACATGATGCTGTGCAACGGGTGCGGTCACACTAAGCCTAGCACTTACTGCTGCCCAAATCTACCAAGTAGGCGATGTGCAGATGCTTGTGATAGACGAACGCAGCGTGTACACGCGAACAGGAAGCATGGTCAATGCAGAAATCGTTCATCTGCGGATTGCGCCCGAACAGGTAGCATCGTTTTTCGTCGATCATCAACTTCTGGATCAGCTTGTCCTCCTTCATCACATCCAGATGCAGACCGGTCGGTGGTTTTCCGGCCCTACAAAACGGCGGTGCAACAGATTAGCAGTGCATTGCAATCGAAGGAGGCTTCGCGATTCCCCGGCTTACCAAGATGGAATATCATAGTGATTTGACATTGGCGTGAGTTGTTGGTCGAAGTTGTGTGGGTTGGTTCGATGCGTGTGCACACGATGGCCCTTAATTTGTCCGCTGTCTGTTCTTGGTGCCCAACTTCTCGGCAAACATGTTTATTGGATAATAATTTATCTCAAGCGTACACACAGCACTTGATTGTTTTTCTCTCTACGCTACGGTTGGAATTGGCCAGGCTGGACCATGTACGTACACAGTTTACACGGGTTGACAGTTTGAAAACACAATTGTGTTTGTGTGTGTACCGTTTTCACTACCGGGCCAATCGATAGTCGTGAGAAATGTGTAATTAAAAGTAAGTTAATACTTCTGTTTTTAACGGCGCGAAATAAATGGGGTTTCTCCCTTTAGTTATTCATAAAGAAGCAAGAGCAACACATTTTGCACCAATTCCTATTTTCGCGCAATTGAAAAGCACCGTAAGCAGCACGTTTTGACCGTTGCTTCGTCAAAAACAGTGGCGATTGTTTTGACATTTGCTTCGTCAAACAGGCACAAGCTGACACATCGAACGAATGTTTCGGTGGATGTGGGAAGAATTTTGGAATGCAGTAGCCAACCATCGGAAGAAAACTCGACTCAATGAGCTCGCTCAGTTTCGGTGTGTGCGGACGCGTTTTGCTGCGACCGTGGTACGTGCGAACGGGGTAACGTGAAAATGGAATTTCTCTCGCTGATGAAGATCATCACTATTTGACGCTGTGTACAGTATTGCCATCAACGTGTGTTCAGTGTGAAACGTTGCCCATTTACGACGGATTCTGTAAAATGGATTACATGATTTGGTGTACGGGCGAAGCCGTGCCAACGTGACCCCATGGCGACGACAGCGGAGTTCTTCTCTTTCGGGCAGGCAATGTGTGTGGCTGTGTGCGTACGTGTGTTGTATGTGTGTGCGGAAGAAGAAAGCGACCGTGTTCGCCCGTCTGTCTGGCTGGCTGGCTGGCTGGTTGATTCGTTCACGGAACGTGTGAATGCAGTCAACGCAATCTGCCTACGGGGCTGATTATAGAACGCGGTTGTATTAAAAGAAAAGGCAAACCCCGAAGAAATGTATGCGTACGCGTTTTCCGTCGTCTCCGTGCAGCGTACATTTCCACGTTGACGTTGAAGTTTTCCCTTTTTTTTTTGCTGTGGAGGATAGTGAACACAACACCAAGAGCGCCCTGCTTGCGGATGATGAAAACGGTTGTCCAACCCGTCGGTGCTGCTGTGTGTTAGCTTGTGTGTGCTGGTTGTTGGTAGAGCAATCCCCATTGTGTGCGCTTGACTACGCCGACTCGTCATCGATGGCGGCGATCCTTGTTCTGTGGGGCGTCTGATAGGGAATATACATACAATTTTTTGGGCAGGAAATATTCTCCACAGCCTACTAGACGGTTTTCCTTTTTCACTTTTCCCCAACTTCGTATCGCTTTTGGCCTCCAGCGTTTGTTTTTTTTTTGTAGAAAAAGGAATGAGAGTGGGAAGAGAAATGTATGTGTGTGTGTGTGAGTGTGTGGAACAGAAGAAGGAAAAGTGCAAAAGTGGTAGCGAAAGTGTGGCACCGGTTTTTCTGTCACCTTTTGCATACACACTCCTCTCTCTCTCTCTCGCTCTCGCTCTTTCTTCTAATACCCCGTGGTGACACTTGAAATCTACGTCACATGCGTCAGGATAAAAGAAGAAGAAAAAGCGAAGAGTTGTTTCTTTTTTGTTTCCTCCTCTTACTCACTCACTCACGCAGGCTGGTGAGCTAGCATCCTTTCTTTCACACATACATTACTTACACCTTCTGGCGTGCATGTAAAAGGGGGGGGCCTAGTGCGTGGGAGTGCGATTCATGTGATTTTCGATACGGATGTATGTGTCCAGAAGCGCGCGCGCGTGTGTGTGTGTTGGCCTGCTGTTTTCATTCCGGTGGAGCGTGGGAGGCAAGAGAGCGTGCGTGCCCAATTCGTGTGCGTTTTCCTTTTTGTCCGCGCGCGACTTTGATCGTCACGACGTATCTCATTATACCTTTTCGGAATGGTAGGAAAAAAATGGGAATTTGATAGGATAATGGGTGAACGACGTGAAAAAAAATCGCTCCAATCGATTCAAACGAGATTAACACGTTCCGTACCGCGTCACCCAAATATGGGTGACGGGTATGTTTCCCAGGGGCCCGCGTCACCCAAATATGGGTGACGGATATACACGCATAGGTAATGGGTATACGCGTATGGGTCCTGAACAAGTTAAGTACAAATTTACAACGTTTTACAACTCTTTTCACTATAAGTTTATGAAAACTGTGTTGTGGTGACTAAAGAGTTGTTAAACGTTTCGAATCGCAAATGATTTGTTAAACAATTCGAATCGCAAAGGTGAAGGAGTAAGAATTAATTAATTCTTTGAATAGAGTTTTTATTCTTGTCTCTATTTTTTCTCTAAAATTTAGACGAAAAATAAACAAAAGTTGCCCTTCAATTGGAAATAGCGAAACGCCGAATATTCTGTCTCTTTCTCTCCAACGGAGCCGGTTTAGGCCTAGCGCGCATGCTGAACAATTGCATTATTGTGCGATACTGCGCTCAGTGATTTTTGGGCCCCCAGGAAACTATACCGATTTGCGCTTGGCGCCGAACGTGTTAACGCATTTTTATTGTTTGTTTGTGGCTTGTGTGTGGCTGTCGTTGTTGAGGGTTGTTCGGAGGCGATGCAAGATGAATAGTAGAGTTCTTTAATTAGCATAATAATTTCTATTGTTTATTTCGTGCCGTTTTTTTTTTGGTTTCATGCAGTGTGAAGAGTGTAGTGTAGTTTGGTAGAAGCCATTGTTTGCTTCACTTCCTACGTTAGTGCGTGCGTGCGTGTGTACCGAGAACCAATAAACCAACGGGGAAAAAGGTCGCAAAAGTGCAACAAACCACAACAAAAGCGAAAGAATCGACTCATTTCGCCTACTTCGTCTGTGTTTGCGTGTGTTTGTGCGTGTACGTGTCATAGTATTCTCCACTGTCAGCTGTCAATTTAGAGCGAACGGCGCCTGCTGCTGCCACTACAGAGGAACGCAGGCATTGGATTGGAGCAAGCAGTTTAGCGTTGCGTCGTACGAAACAGGCGAACACACATACACATCGGCAGCCGTGCCAACCCTTAAAAGGTGAGTTAAATGGGGTAAAATATACAACACCTCTACAGTATGCATAAACAACCAAGCAGCTAGCCAGTAGGGATGGGTAGGGGAAGCACCGAGAATTGTGGGAGCGGAAAGTTGATCATTCAATGTGCTCTAACGTAGGTGACGACGACTCTTTGTTTAATGTTGATTTTTTCAATCTTTATCCGCGAGCTTGTGCATCGTAGTGCTTGGATTAGAAGCAATACTAACCCTGAGGACGGTTGCCCTTAAGTTTGCTGGCGTTTGAAAGGTGCTTCGTGCTATGTGAATGATACTAAATGATTAATCTGTAGTTAAGATACGCTCCAAAGTGACTCCAAACACTGTCATCAGTCCCTGTTTATGAAGGATGTTTTAAATCATTTAGATATTTCGCATAATTGAAGAGTTTATCTATATATGTTTGCTGGCACCGATATTGAATCCGATCCGGGACAGTCTCCCCGTTAGATGAACGAGTATCACCATGATAACCTACTTCAGATCAGTTAGAGATCAAACTTTTCCCAAAGCCCCAAAGCTGAGCAGTTAGTTGAGTTTGATTGGTTGGCGCAAGTAGAGATATTCAAGAGAACCACAGTACGCAAGGAAAGAAGAATTCTGGTTGTCTAGATGTATACGACTCCCCCAAACTCAAAAACTTGGACATGCTATGTCTACAACATTATCCAGAAGCAATACTAACCCTGAGGACGGTTGCCCTTAAGTTTGCTGGCGTTTGAAAGGTGCTTCGTGCTATGTGAATGATACTAAATGATTAATCTGTAGTTAAGATACGCTCCAAAGTGACTCCAAACACTGTCATCAGTCCCTGTTTATGAAGGATGTTTTAAATCATTTAGATATTTCGCATAATTGAAGAGTTTATCTATATATGTTTGCTGGCACCGATATTGAATCCGATCCGGGACAGTCTCCCCGTTAGATGAACGAGTATCACCATGATAACCTACTTCAGATCAGTTAGAGATCAAACTTTTCCCAAAGCCCCAAAGCTGAGCAGTTAGTTGAGTTTGATTGGTTGGCGCAAGTAGAGATATTCAAGAGAACCACAGTACGCAAGGAAAGAAGAATTCTGGTTGTCTAGATGTATACGACTCCCCCAAACTCAAAAACTTGGACATGCTATGTCTACAACATTATCCGCAAAGTCAAGAACGAAATAGTTTGAAAAACTTGTTGGAAATTTAAGTCTCAATAGCAGGTGAAATGGTTTCCGAGTTAGACATTTGATTTACGCAGTCTTCTCGTATATAAAAATATCATTCATATTCAAGAAATGGATAATACCTAAGAACATGTTACCTTTTCTCAATTTTTAGTGAGGATTCCCTGTCGTCTATTTTCGGTAATTCTCCAAAAAGCGAAAAAAAAGTGTATAATAATCACAATACTAAAAATACACTATTGAGGCCAAGTCTTTTTTCTACAAAATAACATTAATCAATTTGACATGCATTGTTTTCCAAACTTTGTTGGCATTTCACTGACCCCGCAACGTCATCCGGCGCTATAATCCTCGGCGAGTCTTGCTGCATATTTTCACCAAATACAGTGACCAAGAATTCACCCGGCCTTTGTATGTATGTGTTTGGTGTAGTGTACAGACACACACATACACACATACATACTCACCTATACAGCCGGAACCACAAACAAAAGCCGCACACGCGCGCATGCATATTTGCCCGTACGTTCGCCCGCAAATACATACAATCGCACGCCACCCTTATGGAGCCGATGCTTTTTTTCTAGGCACACAAGGGTTGGAAGGGTAAGTGAGGGTGGGGAGATGGGTGGAGGAGAGTACCCGTATGCTTTCCCAATGTCATTCATGACGGGCTGGTTTTGGTTTATTGGTCTCGTACTATAAATAGTACGTACTATAGACACAGCACCACTACTACCACCACCACCAACACTGCCAGCCACCAACATCATAAGCAAAAGGTGACAGTTATGCGGTTGGAGCATCCTGTTCTTTCGTGCTCCCTCTTGCTGTCGTTGTCCAGAGCGAAAAGCGGGTGCGATTTATGTTTTAATTTCCTCACTGTTCCCCAACAGAAAAAAGAGAAGTTAAATCGGAACGATTGCTTTGATGCGCGTTGAACAAAAACAACGCACACAAACTACCGCACATTAATTTGATATGCGGGATCTAACTACTTGGAGAGCACCAAAGGTTGTTTTGAGCACAAACACACACACACACAAGCGTGTGAGAGTGGTGAGGATTTGGTTCCAACGTTCAGAAGCCCTAGGTTTGGCATGTGTCGGCAATTATGATTTTTCAAGCGGCTTGTTTGACGATCGATATGGCAAATTGTGTCTATTGCATGTGTGTGCGTGTTGCGTGTGTGTGTAGCAATGTGGTAGATTTTCCTGCTTTTCCTGCTTTTCCCCAAACCAAAGGCGACGTCGTAAAGGTTCTCACCGGTTCGGTTCAGAATGTGGTAAACAGCTGGTAAATAATGTTACGATTATTGCATGCGTAACTTTCGCAATTGTATACACAATTGTCTGCGGAAACTCATTATCATTCATTACGGGCTGTAAACTTACAGTCATTTCAAGCATGTTGAGACATATTAGTTGATGCTTCTTTCTTTTTTTTGGACACTAAATCCTCAAGAGTCCGAACGATTCTTCGATGTCGTGTTCAAAGAGACAGATTCCAGACGGGATTTGAAAGTGGTGGTCCTTTTGTAGTAGCAACTGGCTCTGCTATCACTATTGTAATAAAAAGTTTTGGTAAAATTTGTGGGCTTTGACTCTGTGAGACTATTTGAAGCTTTCTAGACTTATTAGTCTTTTCGTTGTTGGATAGTTCTTCTTCTTTCTTGGCCTAACGACCTCTTGGTCATGCCTGCCATTTCTGGCTTCTTCTTCTTCTTCTTTCTTGGCCTAACGACCTCTTGGTCATGCCTGCCATTTCTGGCTTACTAGACTTATTGTTACCGCATAGTTGGTACGTCAGTCCTCACTATGGGGGAACGACCCAGATTAGACTTGAACCCCGGTCCTGCCGTGTGAAGACCGGTGCCGCTGTCGCAGTACCACCGGGTCGCGTTGTTGGATAGTCTTACTTAATTATCAGGCGCTACAACAGCTTTGCGGTTTTAGCCTGCTGCAAAAATCCTCGATACTGCTCAATCCAATATCCCGACGGTTCTGGTGGGACCAGATATCAACGTCATCACTCCATCTCAATTTGGGTCTACCATGCATTCTCTGTCCTTGTGGACCGGAGTGCCTGGCGAGTTTAATTCGCTGCAGGATAATGTGATCACCTATCTGTACATCAAACCTGCATAACTAAGTGTTTGTTAGCAGGGTCCCGCTGGTGGTGCCTTCATCATTTTGGTTTTTGCCTCGTTGATCTCCAACTCGTGGATTAGTGCCACCTGCTCGATCCTTTGGTAAGCTTCTGTTACATAGGAGAGCTTTAAACCAATGATGTCTATGTCATCAGCGTGTGCCAAAATCTGGAGTGACTCATAAATGGTCAAATGTTGTATAGTCAGTCCTTCAAAAATTCTCAACATTTAACTACTAAAACTAAAACAGAAGATGTCACTTGGTAGCCACGAAATCCCATAACTGCTTATATAAAGTCTACTCTCAAACAGCTGTATTCCAAACTAAAGCACTCAAAGATGGCAAATTTCTAGCCTACACATAGTGAAATACCAAGTTCTATAGGTTCAGTACTTGAAAGGGTGATTACTTCTTGTGCTTCGGGCACGGCATAAAGAGGTCGTAACGGCAGTATCACCAATGCTCTCCATATTGTGGAGTCAAAGAAGACTACCGAGATCTTAAGACCTAGCGCTATAGAGGATTTTGGGAAATGGAAATTCTCTTTCAATTCTAAACACATCTTCATTCGCAGTACAAAACTGCAATCTGTACTGCAGGTCACCCCCCCGGTTCAATGTTTATGTGTCTGCAGTTGCATCGATGGATAGGAGGTCGTCTCATCATTCACGCACATCTCCATCAGCATCATTACCACACCACCGCAATATTGGCCCACCGTTTGACGTTTGCCGTGTGCCAATCTTCACATTGATTTAAATGCCTTTGTTTGGAGGTTGAATTCGCAAACTGGCAATGACGTGCACGGAATTCTTAAGCAAAACCATCCGGGCCCTCCAGCTTTGTCTCTCCATGATCACCACCAACGGGGGCCATCACATGTGTGCGCGTAGAGTGTGCCAGACCTCGACGGATGACCAACGGTGGTTGTCTGTTTTACCCATCTCAAGGTTTTCCTCTTCTCTTTGCATAATGTGCTAAACACTACCGATGGAGAATTGGCATGATCGTAGATTTCTCTATTGTTTAGTGGGTCTCTCGAGACGGTACTTGCCTGTGCCTCCAATCACGTAATATGGCGCTTATTGAGGCACTAGGGGGGTGAAAAAACGACGATTTCCTACTTTTTCGTGAACAGAGCTAATGAAATGCGTCTCTTGCGTGCCATCATGAAGCGCAAGCTGTTGTGGTGCATTATTTTCCACGCGAAATAGTCGCGCGCAGAAATGCCAACACGAACGAATCTTTGCGTGAAACACGGTATAGGTTCCTGCTTCCATGTATCCGCGAATACCTACGGAATAGGTGGATTTACACACGTTGGAAATTTTAATACCCAACCAACATCATCACCCGTTCGACATGTTTTTCGCCGAAGGAAAGCAATCAAACACGATCGGCTCACTGCGTGATTGCGTGAGTCCGTGGCCTCACTTCAGTCTCTCACAGCGATTCGCAAACCAGAAACCTCACTCACTCACTCGCTGCCACAATTTAAATCAAACCAGTCCCCGGTCATGGGAAAGTAAGTAAGCCAAAGCGAGTTTTTCCCCCCATCCCTGAAGGAGTTGGGCGGTAGAAGGGAAGGGCGTCAGGCAGTAAAAACGGCTTAACGATAGCGTAAATTGTGGGGCCATGGGAGTTGCCGCTTGTTCATAATTTAACTATTATTATTATTACGATGTGAAACGTAGGAACATTGGGTATGGTGGGGTGCCAGTTACAGGGGGGTGTTGTGAGGAGTTTAAGCGACGAGAGTGACTTAATGTGAAAGGTTTTTGAAGAAAGAGTTCATATGTACATGGCTTTGGGACATTCTTCCGGGGGGGTTTCGTCAATAGTGTATCAATGTTTTAAATTTGTGATTACCTACATTTACTTTGTCAAAGTCGTTATTGCGCTTATTGACACATTCGGCAAGTCAAGCGAGAGTTCTGATGTCTGGGATGCTAATACGGAAAGACTCGTATTAAATCTCATCCGGGACTCTCTGTCCGCACGTAGAAATGGCTATCCAGCTATGCGAAAATCATTTCTCAGAAGGCAGCCTCCACATGTTGGCGTTCCTAATAAGAAGTTCAAGATACTTAATCATTTAATAACCTTCATACTAATGAAACGCCATCAGATGTCAAATTCTCAAAATTTTCAATTTTTTTGAGAAATTGTACTGTACTGTCTAGTTATTAAACAATTATTACTCTTAATGTGTAACCATGGGTACATCCCAACTCAAAAAAAAATTGATGGATTGGTTGAAAATCTAAGGCAATCTTAGTCTAATCGCTTGTCGGTGGGATCAATTTTACATTATGTATTATGAACCAGGAAGTTTTTTGTTTTTGTTCCTGTTCATACTATTCTGGGTCTATCTTCCATTACAATCTTCGCGATAACTATGTTGAACGTAATAATGACCTACGGGCACGCTTTCAATTTGCGATGGATTATTCATTCATCTGCTCGTTAGGTAGGGCTGTGCTCGATCAACAACTAGCCCGGGGTGGTCTACTGAGAGAGGGAAATCCCTCCCATCCATATGCAAAGTAACATAAAAACACACACACGCACACATTAACGACTCGCGGATATAATACACACGACCTGTTTACTACGCAGCAGTACGCTCGGTCATCGAGATCACGAGCGAGCCTGAGTCCCAGACGACGCCGCACGCTTTGTGTCGCGCTCTTTATGAGCGTTTCGAACGCAACAAGAGTATGGCCATAAAAATAAATCAGCATTTCTCAGTGTGCTTTACCTGTCTTACTGGTGGTATGATCCATTTTAAGGTGATTTAAAAATGTTTTTAATTACGAGGACACCGCCTTATCTGAGAAGTGTTTGCAATTGTTGGCTTTTAGATTAAATATCAATTAATGATGAGTAATTACGACTCAAAACTAAAGGAAGCCGTCGCACGAGATGTGTGAACAGGCAGTGAATTCGATACAAAGTAACCCAATCGACCTGTCCATATGCTCCTACCTTTAAGAGAAGATGGAAAACCGTTTTTGTTTCTCGTAAGTGGGTGTGATGTTTCATTTTTATTGCGTTTGATGAGCCCAGAAATAGGTTCATTTAAATCATAATCCGCTCTCCTCACGGTGTATCCTGTTGCTACTATTTATTGTCCTACATTACTAACCGTCCCCCTCCGGTCGGTGTGTGACGCAGTGCTGGTTTTTATAGAATTTGTATTATTTTTAACTTTTCCTTGTGACTCTTCTCGGCACACGGCAGTGGGGAAATATAATATTTTAGTTCGTGCATGATGCGTGCGTACCTTAGGTAATGGTGTGGCAAGAAAGGCAGGTAGTGAGTGTGCCGTTTTGTGGGGATTTTCTTTCGATGAAAGCGCATGTTTCTCACCAGTGATGAGATGCGGCGAGCACAATTCTTGCACACAGTTTGGTGGATACTCATTCAGCAAACTACTGGTGAGAAATGGACGCGCGAGAGTGGCGTTGAATGCATACCAAAAGGGTGAGTTGGCAGGTTTGCACCAAGAGGAGATTCCCGGCGAATTGAGTGTACATGTGCGCAGCAGAAGCAGATATTTGCAGTAGGTTTTCTGCAACACAGAAGCGCATCTTTTGGCAGGTGAATGAGTTATTACTTTTATACATTGGAAGATGGGATATTAATAATCTAACTGAAGAACTTCAATTGTCTCCGTTTGGTATGAATGCTCAAGATTTTTGCGGACATAATTTTCACCAAAATAGATGTTGATGTGGCCTAAAGTAGCCCTTAAAAGTCTTTGACTTCGATATTGGACTACAATTGTCGCATTATTATGAATGTCTAATAGCTATTCGGATACTTCTGTAAGGCTCTTTCAACTTCAAGAAAAGGATGTCCGGATGTTCGCAAAGGAACATGAAGACTATAATTAAAGACATAATGCTATAAATGTGAAGTTGACGCTTAATTCTTGTTCAACTTCGAAGAAATGCACGTCTATGAAACCCCCTAACATGGCGCCATTCATAGCCAGATATGTCTCCCTAACCTAACCTCGGCATCTTGTGAGCTTCTTGCGCAGCGCAATGCAACACCCTAATCGCAAACAAATGATACTAGTCCTTGACCAATGAAGGACCGAACCGATGCACATTAGAGCATTAGAATTTTAAATCACTTCCTTCCGTATGGTTGCACTCTCCCCGCCGGTGGTCGACTTTGCGGGAAACACTAATTGAAAGCGAACTCCAGAGCTCGCGATCGATCGATCGCGCACACCATATTCGTGCAACACCGGCCACCGGTATCTGCCGTGGTCGATCTTTCCGATTTGCTGTGCCACAGTGGCGCATAATAATCGATCCAGCGATCCTCATTTGTCCGGTACCGGTTCTCCTGCGATTTTGCCCCGAGGAGAAGAGTGCTCGATCTCGGCATATTATGGACCGTGCATGACGTGTTGTGCCTGCCTGCTTGCCAATGCGCGTAGACAAATGAGTACAAATGACGTTGATTGCGTACCTGATATCTGAGCTCCCTATTCGTAGCCACCACTACTAGCGCCTGATGTCCATTCCGGGGGGGGGGGGGCAAGATATCTTGGAGGATCCTTTTTTGGGTTTGGTGGTGGTAGGGTGGTGTGGTTGGTCGCAAATGAGCGTGAGCCGAGCTGTTCTCGTTGTGTGTGGCAAGATGCAATTTTTGGAGTCGTGCCACCACCACCAGGAATGTCAATGCAGGAAGCCGTTCGTTGATGCATATTTAGAGAACTGGTGGAGAGAGAGAGAGAGAGATCCATGGTGGTGCAAACGTCGTCAAATACCTTGGTTGGGTGGGTTGGTGAGGAAAATGCTGAGTCTAAATCCGATCAGCTGACAAACTCTGTTAAGTATCACGCTGCAAATAATCGGCCTGCGAAACGTCATGGCGGAGATGCATTCCTGTCACTCACAATAGCCGATTCAGACGAGTATCTCAGCGTGTAAGGGACAGTAAGCAAACAGGTTGGGCGTGTGTTTTTTTTTTGTATCAGTTTATTTATTGTTTCCTCATCAATCCCAATCGATATCCATTCCAAATTTTGTTTATTTCTCGCACACATTTTGCGCACATCACGGTTGATCGTTTGTTTGGTGGTGATATGCGACCATTTTACGACTCTCGCGCTCCGCGTCGTCCGCTTTTGTCGGATAAAGGAAGGATAAAGGTTTTGTGCAGAATTTTATATCACTGTTTCGTGCGTTCGCACATTTGTTCTGTTTGGCGAAGTTCAGGAGGTTGAGTTCGATCTTTTTACTACAACACCACCCTGTAAATCTTGCTCCTCCGCTTCGTTATTCTCACCTCTCCCTCGCCCGGTCCACGCATCCGAGGGCAAGGTAATAAAATTGATTTTTATTCAAATGCGAATATGGTAAGCCGCTGACTACGCACCACCCACACGTCACGGGGAGCTCGTTTCGCATGTTTCTTTGTTTAATCCGCCCAACCTGTGCCAACTTCTTTTTCGTAGCTTAGCCAGCTCCGAGTGCGTGGATGATCCCGTGGGGAAGCGGTGCAGCGGTGGAAGGTGGCGGGAACTGCCGCAAACGACCTGCCGGAAGGCCAGGCTCTCTTCAGCAGGTCGAACGGACGGAGGATTTATCCGGCGGATTAAACTCGGGATGCTTACAAATTGGCAACTTGATCGGTGTTTTGTTGGTGCGCCATCATTGTGCCTGTATCGTAGCTTTCGATTGAGAATGTTTCTAATTGAGTACGATAACAAACACACAAGCACGCTAAAGTATAAACAGTGCTTTTGGGGAATGTTTTTTATTGATGATAGCAAGATGAAGACGAAAATTGATGGAATATAAATTTGGCATAATACTCTAATGCTGCACGATATGATGAAGCGATGGCGCCGGCTCTGTTTTAGGGTACTCGTGCAATATGGTTGATTTAGTTTTCGCTATAAGGAGAGGGATTACGATAAGAGAAGGTGAGCCTTATCAAACGAAAAACAATCAAATATTTGAACCAATTTATTGCAAGCTGTCCCATAGTGTTTTTTGTGCCTCTTGATCAGGATTTTTAGTGTCATTAAGAGAGTATTAAGGTTTAATGATGTACCTCTTAAATTTAGTTGTGCCACAATATGAATCTTCGGTGTATTATCATCCTTAACTTATCGCATAAAGAATGTATGCGAAGTTGCAAGAGTCTACAGAACGCGTTCTGACGTTTTGGAGCTCTGGATACAGTGGTAGAGTGGGTATCAAATCTCGTCCGGGCGGTCTCCACGGCTGACAATTCAGTTAAGGGTAATCTGGGTCAAGTACTGAGTCATGGTCTCTTGGCCAAGACTTAGTTAGAAAAGTTAGTTGAATATTTTATGAAAATAAGGTCCTCGACGAACCATTCCAGAGTTTAATGGATTGATCTTCAACATATCTTAGTCTCCTCCAGATTGCTCCTTTATACATATACGGGTAACCTAAGTCAGGTATTAAGTCAAGATCTCTTGGCCAAGACATAGATAGAAACATTAGTTCTATTCAGTTTATGAATTCGTCGAGGACCTCACGAATCATTCCAGAGTTTAATAGAATGATCTTTATCATATCTTAATCTCCTCTGGAGCACTCTGGAATTTAATCCAATCTTACCCAAATCATGATTGTGGCCAAATATTTCATTCTGACAGTCAATTAATTTCTCCAAAAATGCTTCATAATTACCAAAGACACGTGGCATGAGGTGCTAATAGTGTAAGAGGCATAAACAATGGAAAGGTTAACCAAACCATCGTGTACCTTACCGATTACCATACTAATGTTACGAGCGTTAGAACAAAATTACGAACGTGCTCGCTAGGATTTGTTTTGTTTATGACGTTTCCTTACTTTATTGAAGCTGGGGCGTGCTAAATGTGGCAGGGTTTATCGATTTTCACGTAACCGTTCTCTGTACGAACTCGCGCACACCTATCTCCAAATAAGCGACTTGATGTGGCTAGAATTCGTTCCATGCGTCGTCGTTTTGTTGTGCTGCGACGATAGAAGGTGCGGCGAATACATTTGAATATCGGATTTTGATGGGTACTCGTGAAAGTTTTCCGAATACTGGAATAGCTTTATTCGTTTCGCTTCGTTTTTGGCTTTTTACGAGAGGTTTATTTGCGAACGCGCAGCCTTTGTCGGGGAGAGGCCTCCTAGCACACACCAACCCTCTACACACAGACATGACCTTTTTCACGCATTCGCAATTTTATTTTCGTCCAGCGTCTCTGCCGCGGCGCGCTGCCCTCGTGGATCTCCTGCCACCGCTCTTGAAGACTTGAACAAATATTGTTCTATCTCTTGAACCGTGTACGAAGAGGCACAGGGAAGAGGACAGGACAAAACACACTACTACAGGCGATGACTAATTTTTCTGTTGCCGAAAATGTACCGAGCCTCCCTCTTAGCTTTGCGTGCAAGTTATGTGACGAGTAGTTGTTTGCTGTTTTGCGTTTCTTTTTTTTTTGCATACCTGAGGAGGGCGCAAAAGTTTGATGACCGAACGCGTAGTGTGGTGGACACTACTACTACTTCTCTGCCGCAAAAAAGGGGAGTCAATAATGATCTTGAATCTGTCGAGTGAACCACCGGCCTCCTACTATTCCTCGTACGTTAAGTGGTGTCCATGAGTTGTCATGAGTCATACTGACAGGCGGCGGCTTCAATGCTGCAAGTGAGCTCTACTTCTCCAATAATCTGCCCTGCCACACGGCCTTCTGGTGTTAGTGTATTTTTATTCTATTCTGTACCGTTCCGGAGGTCTTGTGGAAGTCTTATATCTTGAAGTTCAAAAAGAAAACAATTCTTCAATTTGTAATAGAATTGTATAAAGTTTAAATTTGATTGTCTTTCAATATTCTAAACATATAAATCTTTCCACAAAATGATGTATCGATTCCGTTGCCATAGAAACGTGATTCGCTTGCCATCACCCTGTAGGATGTCAAACACCTCGGCGTGACGTCACAAGGTTGACAGACCGAGAAGGTTACAAGATCGCCCAGCAATCGCCATTGAGTAGCGGAGTAGAGGTAAAAAAATAAAATCAAATTAAGAAGCGAAAAAAAACAATCATTCCACCATTTTGCCACGCCATCAGCGTGCAGCAGCGAGCACAGATAGATCATCGTGCACTAATAAGGAATGTCGATGGCGTTTCGTGCCTCTTTGCAAAGCAGTCGAACGTCGCGCGGATAGGAGCAAAGTTGTGGATGGCAGAGGACAGGAATTTGTCGGTACGAGGTTTTTGTTTTGTTTTTATTTTTGTCGAACGGAAGACTCCCGCAAAACGTTTTTTGGTGATGTGTGTGCTCCAGACCTGCCAAAGAAGTCAGCTGTTGTGTTGTCACTCGAACGTTGAGTCACAAAAAGGCTGCTGCTGCTGCTGGTACTCGATGGCGACGACTCGCAGCTACTAGAGTGGCCACTTGAAACAAACGACGCCACGTTGGGTTCTCATAAAGGTGAGGCTCAAGGCACCATACAAACACAGCGCGGTACAAGAAACGTAACGAAATCTATCCAGCTCATTGCCGTATAGTAGAGCCAGGACCATTTTCTGTGTTGGCTTCTGTCGATGAAGATGATGATGATGATGTGATAATGATCGGTGGTAGCTCCCAGGCTTTTCGATCCCACCATTTATTACGCCATTATGCTGGCGATCGTGCCACTACACACCCACTTCTGATGGTGGAGGTGATGGGCTGGTCAGTACTCTAGCGCTTTACGGTTACGGGGATGACGTAAGTGGACGCTTAATTTGACTCGTTTGTGTCGGCATTGCGATTTATTCAATTTATTCTTACAATCGTACCTGAGGTGATACTGATTTCTGTAGCTCCATAGCCCCAACTTACGGACCCACGTTGGTAATCGATATCACCGATAGAGAAAGACAGGTATTTCCTAACCACTTGAGAGTAGCGTATCACTTTCTACAAGCGAAACATTGAGAATGAGTACCAATGCTGTTGTCCTCTAGCTTTCAGGGTTGAGCAACTTTTGCGCAAGATTGAAAGTTGCAGAATCTCGTTTTATTTACTTTTTATGTGAATAATGAGTTTCGGGATGTCGACGACAATCTTTCCGTCATTATACAAGAAAAGTCAACTGAGATTTTACACAAAATACATCCACTTACTAAACTGTTGATCCCAAAAACAGAGAGAACCTGTGTAAATTAGCTCATCTCTTCTCTACCGCTGACTGACTGTTTACTGTATCTTGCTATGTTACGTTACACCGATTGTTCCCACAGAATCAATCGAGAACTTTCCTACTTTTCCGGCCACTGACATTTTCACATCGGCAGAGTGTGGTCCCATCCTTCGTTCGGGGGGGTGCAAACTCTGTTGGTGCGCACAGTTCACTATCTCTTGAACCGTGTACGAAGAGGCACAGGGAAGAGGACAGGACAAAACACACTACTACAGGCGATGACTAATTTTTCTGTTGCCGAAAATGTACCGAGCCTCCCTCTTAGCTTTGCGTGCAAGTTATGTGACGAGTAGTTGTTTGCTGTTTTGCGTTTCTTTTTTTTTTGCATACAACCGTGTACGAAGAGGCACAGGGAAGAGGACAGGACAAAACACACTACTACAGGCGATGACTAATTTTTCTGTTGCCGAAAATGTACCGAGCCTCCCTCTTAGCTTTGCGTGCAAGTTATGTGACGAGTAGTTGTTTGCTGTTTTGCGTTTCTTTTTTTTTTGCATACCTGAGGAGGGCGCAAAAGTTTGATGACCGAACGCGTAGTGTGGTGGACACTACTACTACTTCTCTGCCGCAAAAAAGGGGAGTCAATAATGATCTTGAATCTGTCGAGTGAACCACCGGCCTCCTACTATTCCTCGTACGTTAAGTGGTGTCCATGAGTTGTCATGAGTCATACTGACAGGCGGCGGCTTCAATGCTGCAAGTGAGCTCTACTTCTCCAATAATCTGCCCTGCCACACGGCCTTCTGGTGTTAGTGTATTTTTATTCTATTCTGTACCGTTCCGGAGGTCTTGTGGAAGTCTTATATCTTGAAGTTCAAAAAGAAAACAATTCTTCAATTTGTAATAGAATTGTATAAAGTTTAAATTTGATTGTCTTTCAATATTCTAAACATATAAATCTTTCCACAAAATGATGTATCGATTCCGTTGCCATAGAAACGTGATTCGCTTGCCATCACCCTGTAGGATGTCAAACACCTCGGCGTGACGTCACAAGGTTGACAGACCGAGAAGGTTACAAGATCGCCCAGCAATCGCCATTGAGTAGCGGAGTAGAGGTAAAAAAATAAAATCAAATTAAGAAGCGAAAAAAAACAATCATTCCACCATTTTGCCACGCCATCAGCGTGCAGCAGCGAGCACAGATAGATCATCGTGCACTAATAAGGAATGTCGATGGCGTTTCGTGCCTCTTTGCAAAGCAGTCGAACGTCGCGCGGATAGGAGCAAAGTTGTGGATGGCAGAGGACAGGAATTTGTCGGTACGAGGTTTTTGTTTTGTTTTGTTTTTATTTTTGTCGAACGGAAGACTCCCGCAAAACGTTTTTTGGTGATGTGTGTGCTCCAGACCTGCCAAAGAAGTCAGCTGTTGTGTTGTCACTCGAACGTTGAGTCACAAAAAGGCTGCTGCTGCTGGTACTCGATGGCGACGACTCGCAGCTACTAGAGTGGCCACTTGAAAGACACGACGCCACGTTGGGTTCTCATAAAGGTGAGGCTCAAGGCACCATACAAACACAGCGCGGTACAAGAAACGTAACGAAATCAATCCAGCTCATTGCAGTATAGTAGAGCCAGGACCATTTACTGTGTTGGCTTCTGTCGATGAAGATGATGATGTGATAATGATCGGTGGTAGCTCCCAGGCTTTTCGATCCCACCATTTATTACGCCATTATGCTGACGATCGTGCCACTACACACCCACTTCTGATGGTGGAGGTGATGGGCTGGTCAGTACTCTAGCGCTTTACGGTTACGGAGATGACGTAAGTGGACGCTTAATTTGACTCGTTTGTGTCGGCATTGCGATTTATTCAATTTATTCTTACAATCGTACCTGAGGTGATACTGATTTCTGTAGCTCCATAGCCCCAACTTACGGACCCACGTTGGTAATCGATATCACCGATAGAGAAAGACAGGTATTTCCTAACCACTTGAGGAGTAGCGTATCACTTTCTACAAGCGAAACATTGAGAATGAGTACCAATGCTGTTGTCCTCTAGCTTTCAGGGTTGAGCAACTTTTGCGCAAGATTGAAAGTTGCAGAATCTCGTTTTATTTACTTTTTATGTGAATGATGTGTTTCGGGATGTCGACGACAATCTTTCCGTAATTATACAAGAAAAGTCAACTGAGATTTTACACAAAATACATCCACTTACTAAACTGTTGATCCCAAAAACAGAGAGAACCTGTGTAAATTAGCTCATCTCTTCTCTACCGCTGACTGACTGTTTACTGTATCTTGCTATGTTACGTTACACCGATTGTTCCCACAGAATCAATCGAGAACTTTCCTACTTTTCCGGCCACTGACATTTTCACATCGGCAGAGTGTGGTCCCATCCTTCGTCCGAGGGGTGCAAACACTGTTAGCGCGCACAGTTCAATCCCTCTCTCACTCTCTGCTGTGTGTGTGTGTCCTATTGTCATCCCGAACCGTCAATTCTTGACTTTCTGGCCGAGAATTATCTCTCTGCCGTTTGTCGCCTGATTTCCGTGAAGCCCTACTTCGAAGTTGCGACAGTCCGCTCACATTTGTAAGAAGGAAGTGTGTCGCAGGTCGTTACACTTTTCAGGGTGTGTAATAGGGGAGAAAGGGGCCTGTGGTATGCGGTGCAAGTGCAAAGTACTCAGGGTGCATTTCTCGATTCCCCCGGTTAAGAGTCCTATTTTTTACCCAGGATTGCTTCGCCGTGATTGTCTGAGTTGAGGAAATCGTTTGTGACTGTGGGTTTGGTTTTTTGCTCCTTCTATTCATTAGGGGTTCTGGCATGTGGCGCTCGGTTTCCTTGATCGGTTCTATTTTTGGTACGGTAGGGTAGCCCTACCTTTACTCTTATTGCCGTAATTCGTGCTCATTTTTGTCAAATGCACCTTCTTCTGAGTCACGGTAAAGGTAGGGAGAAGGGAGGTCCGTGTTGCAGAGGGCTTACAGTTGGGAAAACAAACTGCGGAATTTAGTTTCACAATTGTTGGAAAACAATATTAGGGTAATCGTCGAGTCATCCATGTTCTTGTGACGTTTCTCTATTCTTTAGTCTTAGCTTGAATGAAGCTCCTGAATTAGCTTAGTTTAGATATCATATTCTACTTCAAATTTTAGGATACTTTATTTCAAAGTTTTCTAGTCGAGTTTTGGCACCATTTGATAAAGTACTTCATATTCCCAGTGGGTATTTTCTACAGTTTTCCTCGTTCTTTCAACCATGTCCCAAACTTTCGCTTTGTCTGACAGTCTACGGATAAGCAACATTTGAATTTTTCGCACACGCATTCCGGTCCCATGTCATCGTTGCCTCTGATGGGCAGAGCTTTTCCACCAAATGACGTCAATCGACACCCAGTTCCCTTGTAAGGGACAGATGGAGCATCCGCTAAATGGCATCGATCGACGTGGAGGTACTGTTGGTCGTTTTCTTCTTCCATCCAAATCTAAACGGAAGCACGAATATGGATGATGAACGTATTTCCGACCGTGATAATGTGGTGAAAACTCATCGCTCATTTACACACCAAACACAGCCACATACACAGAAATCGATGTCTCAAAAAAGGAAAGAAAAAAAAACGTCGTGCGCAAAATACCGATACCGATAGCAAGAAATGATGGAATTCTGCAAAATCCGGAAGATATCGTTCACTGTATTAAATAATATGTTGCCAAGCGAGGCATGGCTTATTTGGGGCGTCGTTATTGTGGTGCACGTGGCATAATAGCACACAAAATAGGTGCCAAAAATTTCCTTGTTGCAACGGTGCGCGCTAATTGCTGCTACTTCGGCGGTAAGGAAGCTTAAATGAACCACTGAGCACGTACATTTTTGTCGGTCTTTAGTTGTTGCGTTGTACACATGAAGCCCCCGTAATCGAAAGACACTGACTGCTTCACGGTTGAAATCGGTATCTGTAAAACCTGATAAGTAAGCCTTTTGTAAGGGTTTTCTTGGAATTTTTGCAGAATGTGAAGCCTAGAGTTTATCAGTTATGTTTGATGTGGAATATCTTGTTGAGCATACCTCATGATGCAGCTGTATCACAGGTTCTTCGATACTCGACCATGCACCAGCAAAAGCACTACTCCAGTGAGAATGATTAAATTAACTTTATTCCTAGAAATAGTCCATCAGCTGCTGGCCTGGCATCAGCAATAAATGCTAATTTATTTAATATGCCTTGATCAATATCCCTAATTTTCTTGTTGCTGGTATAAATGAATGCTTAATGAGTCTTGGAACAAACTATATTTGATCTGTAAGGATCCGTAACATTGACTTTGAGTTGGCTGAAACGAACCTCTTGAAACTTTAAGGACATTTAACGATGTAGTCGAAGCCTCTTTTCTCTTAGATTCCTGAAGGACAATTGAGGAAACAGTATAATTAAGTCAACTTAAGAAAGCAGACTCGCCAGTCTCGAATGGATTAGTCCTGTCATGAGAATAAAGCTTGGTATAAAGAAATTGAGATAGAGTGATGGCGGCGTTTATATCCACCAGAAAGACCCGGATAATCTGTTATTTCAAACATTATTCTATAGAAATATCGTAGACATCAATAATTTGTGACATTATTTTAACGTAGATTATCTTACCAAATGAAGTAGCTATATAGAAACTGTGCATCAAACCCAATTCATTAGGTCTCGCTCATGAAGGATTTAAATAAAGATATCCTTAATTTCTTGATTTGGGAATGAATTTGGAAGGACGTTTAAATTTGCCTCAAAATTATCCAAAAAAAGCACCTTTGATACAATTTAAGATAGTTATCTCAGTTGTAATCAACTTTTTCTTCCTTATCGTGGTAAAACCTTCGGCCAAAATGTTTCGAAATCACTTTGGATGAATTTATTAACATATTGTTTTACCACATCCTGTACAACAGTGTACCGCCGATGACGTATTCGCAGACGACGACGACGCCACAAGGATGGTTTCCGTGTGTAGACAAAGTGGAAGGTAATCCTTGAATATGCGATACCTAAAGCTAGCCTAAAGCTACTCCGGCACACAAACACACACACACACTTTTGTACAAACGTAATCGGTCTAGAAAAACACTGCAAAAAGAAACTGGTGGATTGCCGAAGCTCTGCATATTTTATGAATTTTCGTTTGTTTGAACCTCAACGGCGTGTGGGATTCGTTGTGAATTTGCTGGCAAGCGTTTTACCTGATTTTAGTAGAGGAGGAGGAGACAAACATTTTCCACACGCTCGAGAGGTTGTGGATGGCCACAGATTGAGCGGAAGGAAAACAAAATCTAGGTTTAAAAAATCGCTTCCCTCTTGTCGGTAGTATTCCCTGTTGGGAAATCGATACCTTCCTATCATGTTGGAGGTTCGCCAATTTGCAAACAAACTGCCTAACCTCGGTGTCAATTCGTGTGGAAAATAAATATGAAATACTGTGCCTCGGAATATTAGTAAACAAGTGTCCGCGTGTGGATGAGGATTGATTATTTAATGCACTAAATATGGTTACCGCTTGGGAATTATCTTTCAAGGGGCATAATATGGCTTTGATGGATACACAAAACATAACATTTTACAACATTGGCCTCGAATGTGCTCGAATGCCCCGCGCGCTCATCAACGAAGTTGTTTTTTTCGGGTAACACGATGCCCCTAAAATCTGGTCCAAGTTCTCGTTTGGAGAGGGAAATCGGTTAGGCCATCATCATCATTCAGATCGCCTAGATTGACACATCTGTTTGGTGAAGGAGAGCAGGAAAAGGGGAGAACTTGAGGAGCTTAACCTCACACAATCTCTACTCTGCGACACAAACCCGCTCGAGCATGGGTTAGCATGGGTTGTGTGTGACTACGCTGTTTTTAAATCGAACCAGTGGCGGAGATGATGGTTTGTGGAAAATTTCCCTCTCACATAATTTTTCCGACTGCGCTTGTTTGTTGTTCATTAGAAGAGTATATACACCCGGCTCCCGGGTTCAAAATGGCTTGAGGGAAAATATGGGAGGGCGCGTTGTGTATTTTAAAAGGTGGGGACGCAAACGTGTTTGGGTTCTGTTTGCTATTTGTCGATCGTGTGCCAAATGTGCTTTAGAAGGGGGAGGCGTGGACATGATGGCGATGTAGGAATTTTCCCAACCATTGAGCACAACCCATCAGGAACCCCATCCGTATAGAGGTATGGAACAATAATGATGGAAGCTGTATTCGAGATGGATTTTTGAAGTCATCTGTAGGTAAAGCTGAAACGCGACACCACACCGTAGGAAAAACGCGCAACCATGTGTTTGGTGTTGTGATCCGCTTTTCCAACTAAGCTGTATTTAAACTGCGAGATGTGGGCGAGGGAGGAGCAGCACTGTGTAGAACCGGGTTGGTGGATGGTCACTTGTGGAGGTGTTTATTTTGCTTTACAGTGTTTAGCTGCTGAATGCCAAGAAGTTCTTCCGTGGTCTGAGCAAAACCGAACACATTTCTTCAGGTCTGTCAGGTTGCTTTGTTTGTTATTTTGGCACCAATTCTGCACTACATTATGGTTAAGTTTGAGGCGACTATTGACCAAAACAACTGCGAAATGCCTTCGATGTGTAACAGATGTGTCTTGGTCGCTTTATTTCTTATAACAACATTAGTATTGACCTTGGAAATGGAAACGTTTTTCAATGTCTTGCATATGGAATTTTAAGAGTATTATTAAAAGACAATTTGGGTATCATCATCATCATGTTACGAGACAAAAACGAATCAATGTCTGCCTTAAAATCAAAATGGACTTTTTCATCAAAATTAATTTTTCCACGAGGGAGAATAAGCTGTAACCTTAGACGAAGTGGATGTAATGATTAATGTTGACATGTTTTCAGCTCTTTTGTAGCTTTGACAACAGATGCTCCTCTATTTCGGTCCAAAAATTTGTGGAGTAGTAGGACCTCCGGTTCAGGTTAATATTTTTGAAAGACTTTGGGAAAATTAGTTTGCTAACGTTCTTCAGTAAGTTCATATCCATGACATCATTCTTCAGCTTCAGATGATGTACTGATGGAACTAATATTAATTCTCTCAATAGCTACTATCACTCAATAGCTAATAGAAACTATCTCCACAGTGGGAGAAAATAAAGTATTCTGTCCGCCTGACAACTACTCTGCGTAAGGGAAGCTTAAGTTGACTTAATAAATGTCCTCTCGATGTTGTATTGCCAACGTTCTGCTACTAGTCGTGGTAGGCCAGAGATCTAGTAGGTCTCAGTATCCATGCTGATCGATACGACGTGTTTCGGCGTGAAGATGTTTCCAACTGACATATTAACGCACTTAGTTGAGTTGAATATTAGTTGTGAAAGAAATAACTAGGTTCACTACCAGGTGTACTTCTAGTGTACTTGCTCCATGAGGTTTCTCACAATATCCATCTTCGCTACGCCATTATCCTAAGAAAAACTGTGGATCCTCAGGAACTTCAACCAGAACTTGAAAAGTTTTATGTTTTCGGAACGATTACGCTAAATACTTCACAGGACATGAATGACATTTTGTCACCTACTGCTTGTTATCTAAACTGTATCGTGCTCATGCTCCAAAGATATGCGACTTTGCATTTACCAGCATGATGATAATGCACACGCAACAAAACACCATCATAAACATGCTCCATTACCAAATTCTTAGAATGCTAGGAAACATTCTCACATGATCTCACGTTGACAGAGATTACTTCGCGAGAGAGAGAGATAGAGAGCGAGTTTTGAAGGGGCTGTATCATTCCCAGCCTTCCCTGTGTTTATTCTGCACCTTTCAGTACCTTCAGAGTTGTGTACACTTGAAAGTTGTTTTCCATTTTCATAGGTTCTTCCCCGGGCTCCGTTGCAGCATAACAAACTTGTGTGGCGGTCGTTCAAAAGAATTGCTTTTTTGCTTGAAATTCACTTTCAAAGCACGTTTGCGAGAGACCACGACGGTCCGTAGAGCACGAGAACCGGGCGATGGAGTGCACCGTCATCGGTGTAGACTCCTCACAGTGCGCTGGAATGCAACCCGCCAGTGTGCATATGCACTCGTCACGATACGCTGAAAATAGATGCAATTAATTTGTGTGTTGCAGCAGTGTGTGTGTGTGTGAGCGAAACACTACACCGGTTGATTACTAGCCGTGCTTAGAGACAGGTTAAATGGAGGTTTGCCATACTGTGCGCCTGTTGGGGTTTTTTTTTGCTTCTTGTCCACAGGATGTGTTCTCCGATGTACGGAGCTCTCATCAGCAGAATATGCACGCAACACAGCTCAGCAACTTTTAGTAACTATTGCAGGAATGTGTGTTTTAGGTTAGGCTACAGCAAGAATTCCCCGTCGAACGCGTAAAGTGGCAGCAGATAAGATAATTTATCAGTTTTTACTATGCTTGTCGAGAATAGCAAAAGAAAAAAAGCGTTTAGATAAACAAACGGTACGGAAGCCTCTTTCTTTTCTCAGCTTCGGCTACTCTCTATTGACGTTCGCAGCAGTACGCAGCGCCCAAGCTTTAACACGAGCACAAGACCGAGAGCGCGCGCGCGCACACAACAACAACGGTGTGTGGTATTAAATGCAATTTTAATTAACCTCACAAACTATTCGAAACATTTGCCATTTAGTCGTGCCTGTTGCGGTGGTGGTGTTGGTTCTCGAGAGCATCCAACATGGAAAGAAGGCAGTAGAGGAAGGCAAAAGAAGGGAAGCTCGAAGATGATAGGAGCAGTTAGGCTTTTTTGCAGTGTGCTGCGCCACGTGGCACGGCTACGTACGAGATGGCAAACATATTTGTTCAATTAGTGGTTTTTAAGATGGTTGAAATAGCTACAACCGTTTTTGAAAACATCACAAGCGAATGTTGCGCAACGTTATCGCAATGTTGCGATTTATTCCCGTCTGCTTGGCTCACACTACATAATGTCTGATTGGTCCCACCAAATTAAGTAAAATGGCTAATGAGACATGTGCTGCATACAAGATTAAATTGTGTTCCTTTTGACTTAAACATTCAAACAACTTAAGTGGTATTAAATAAAAAATTAAACTTAGTACGGTTATTAACATATATACAGACAAGGAAAGGGGTATACCTGTTTACATCCAGCAAAGGTCACGATTTGTTGAACTTTGCGCTTGCATCATCAAATTTATTGTACGTACGAATCTTGCCGTCTTTTTTTTTGCATCAACCGCCATTGGTCAGGCCTTGCGCTCCCTAAAAACCACCAATCCAAAAACGATGTTTAACAAGCGCACCATTATTTAGCGGACACATGTACGGTGCGGCGTCCTTTGTTTTCGTGCGCGTACTGTTTGTTTTACACTTGTTTGATGAGTTTTTTTCTGTCTGGAACTTCCTCTTCTCTGTCCCACTCGCTTTACCAAACGAAATTAGCTTTAAACTGTGCAGAGAAGAAGTGGCGCGTGCCAATAATGATGATGCAGCGTTGATCTGTACGTGTGAAGATATTCTTTTTTTTCTTACGCTGCCGTTGTTGCGCCGGATTGCTGTTAATAACAATAATTGGGTAGATCGAAGCTTAATCATCGAGATGCGAAGATGCTCTCCCTGGCTGCTGCAATACAAAGCACACACACCCCACGCGAACCAGTGCTTCTTGCGCATACTGATTGTGAATAATCATGAAAACATTAGCGCCTTCTCTCTGCTGCTGCCTGTGTCTGCTTTGGTGTTCCATTTTAGGGTGTGAAGAAAAATCAAGGCGAGAAAAATGTAACAAAAACCCCGGCCAGAGCTTTTTAATGCTCAACAAAAAAAGGCAACGGAGCGCAAGTTGAATTAAATTACCCGCCCCGGTAAGGTGTGATTTGGTGGAGGGTGGAGATTTAAATTTGGTAAACGCACACACACAAAAATATGGCCGCTCTTTAATGTGGATGGCCCACAGAAAGATGAAACCTTATCTCACTTCACCCGGTCTTTACTTCTCACTCGGAGTGAGTGGCTTTTTCCTCAGTATGCGCTACTCACCTTGTGCTCGATGTTGGGGGCATAAGCAAAGCATAATTATCGCGTATCATTTTCACACTATCCGCGATTCCGAGAGCATCACCACCTGCCTTTGATGAGGGCGCGTGCGAGTTGGAGCACGAATATTTTCCGCGCGCACACTCTTGAAGGGTTTTTAATTCTGTAAAAGGTAAGAAAGTGTATGTGTGCACACTATAATTGTTGCCATGAAGAAGAAACAAGCCGAACTCGGCTAATTCATCTCCAACCGCCAACCGGAAACCGTTTCTTGTGCGATTGTATCACGTGCTTTCGTCGCAAATTGCACCTCTACCGGAATGGTAGAGCATAAGCTGTTGGTTGGAAATGTTACGCCGGCCCCCCTCCCCGACAACATTGCGTTCCCCTTTTTCCATCCTCCTTTTCTGGTGAAGTGAAGAGTGGTGAGACATCGCGATCTGCTTGCAATCAGCAGCAGTAATAGCACTGCGTGGAGCAAGAAACATTGGTACGAGAAAGAGTAGTTGTTGGACGCGGCAAAAAAACGACGAATGTTGGTCAGTGTGTTACGATGCTATGAACCGAACCAAATGCAGAGAGAGGTACGCGAAGCACCGTGCATGAACTGCAATACTGCAACTGCAATCTTGCCGCAGTTACATGAATTATGATCTCATTGTCAGGTGTCAGGCGGAAAATAATTACTTCATGATGAAATTGTGAATCGACAGTAAATTGTTGCAGGAATGTGGGGTTTTTTTAAAACTGGAAATTGAAATAGTTGGGATATTTAAGTTACTAAAGCCAAAAAAAGGAGATGTCATGTCCAGTTTTGATTGTCAACACCCTAACAAGTAACACAAGTTTATAATGACAAATGAGCATCAGTTAATAATATCGCATGAAACTCTATCCAAAATGTTGGGATTTGTCGGGATAACTCAATTACTTAATGTACGTAACTTCTGGTGGGATCACTATGAAATCCTTAAACCTAGAGCTGCTTTATCAGATACTTCATCTTTTCAGCTCAATATTTATCTAATAGGTTAGAACTAGTGTTGGGTAAATTTGATTCAGATTCATGAATCTGAATGAATCTTTGAACTGAATGAATGACTCTGAATCTCTATTATAAAGATTCATGAATTCCCAAAGATTCATGAATCTTCAAAGTTCCCTCCGTTGCAAACCCAAGAGGTCCTCGTAGTTGAAGGAGTCTCGCAAGAAGGCTTTTGCACCCCACCTACCACCGAAGGCGTCGACTCATGAATTGAATGACTCTTCACTGAAGATTCATATGAATGATTCTTTTGATAAGATTCATTAAGCACAACACTAGTCAGAACGATAACCAAGCGATTAGAATTCCGACAAGCTGGTGAAATTGTTGAATCACCATGAATTCCTGGAGCATCAGCAGTAGTGTTGGGTCATGTAAACTTTTCCAGTGAGCGGAGCGATCAGCTCACGCTCACCTCGGTGAGCGGTGAGCGAGCGGTAGCTCCACAGCGAGCGAATTTCGCTTCGAAGAGCCCGCGAGCCCGGTGAGCCCGCGAGCCCGCGAGCCCGGTGAGCCCTCGAGCCCGGCCCTCCTGGCGAAGTTCCATATAAAATTGAGTGACGATTTGGGCTGTAACTCGGCTGTAACTTGGCTGTATGACGCACCACTTACAGCCCAAAATGAGCGACCCGAACGAGCGACCCGGACGAGTGACCCGAACGTGCGCATTCTGCAGCTCTCGCTCATACTTCTTCTGTCTACGCTCCTGTGATACCCACACTTGTTCATTCCACGAAATAAGAAGACGCGTGTTTTCACCGGTTTTTTTTTTATTCGTTTGGCGTTGGTTTGGATCGCCTTTCACTTGCTTCGCTGAATGACGGTCTACGGCGTCTGATTCGGGTGTCTTCTTTTCGTTTCCTGCTGGTACTGCCGGTGTCTCCACGAAAGTCCACTCCAAATATTCGCTTGAAAAATGATCTAGAACGGAATAAAATATCATAATTAGATAGAGAAGGATACAAGGATCACGTACGTTACACTTCTACTTACATTTTAAGACGATTTGCAGCAAATATTACACATTTTTTCACCGGTATCAACGCGTGCATCCTTCACTGCTTGAGAATAACAAAACTGTGTGCTTCTTCTTCGCTTCTTTGCCAAGCCAACTGCGTCGACAAAACACGCTCGCACACGCCGCGCTTGCAGAATCGAAAGAGGGCGAACGCGTACACAGAAATGACAGAGATGCATCGATGGTAGAACTCAACATCGATATCGTTTCAAATTCAAAGTCCCAATTCTGTAAAAGGAAGGAAACCGTCTGTGCGCACACTATAATTGTTGCCATGAAGAAGAAACAAACCGAACTTGGCTAATTCATCTCCAACCGCCAACCGGAAACCGTTTCTTGTGCGATTGTATCACGTGCTTTCGTCGCAAATTGCACCTCTACCGGAATGGTAAAGCATAAGCTGTTGGTTGGAAATGTTACGCCGGCCCCCCTCCCCGTCAACATTGCATTCCCCTTTTTCCATCCTCCTTTTCTGGTGAAGTGAAGAGTGGTGAGACATCGCGATCTGCTTGCAATCAGCAGCAGTAATAGCACTGCGTGGAGCAAGAAACATTGGTACGAGAAAGAGTAGTTGTTGGACGCGGCAAAAAAACGACGAATGTTGGTCAGTGTGTTACGATGCTATGAACCGAACCAAATGCAGAGAGAGGTACGCGAAGCACCGTGCATGAACTGCAATACTGCAACTGCAATCTTGCCGCAGTTACATGAATTATGATCTCCTTGTCAGGTGTCAGGCGGAAAATAATTACTTCATGATGAAATTGTGAATCGACAGTAAATTGTTGCAGGAATGTGGGGTTTTTTTAAAACTGGAAATTGAAATAGTTGGGATATTTAAGTTACTAAAGCCAAAAAAAGGAGATGTCATGTCCAGTTTTGATTGTCAACACCCTAACAAGTAACACAAGTTTATAATGACAAATGAGCATCAGTTAATAATATCGCATGAAACTCTATCCAAAATGTTGGGATTTGTCGGGATAACTCAATTACTTAATGTACGTAACTTCTGGTGGGATCACTATGAAATCCTTAAACCTAGAGCTGCTTTATCAGATACTTCATCTTTTCAGCTCAATATTTATCTAATAGGTTAGAACTAGTGTTGGGTAAATTTGATTCAGATTCATGAATCTGAATGAATCTTTGAACTGAATGAATGACTCTGAATCTCTATTATAAAGATTCATGAATCCCCAAAGATTCATGAATCTTCAAAGTTCCCTCCGTTGCAAACCCAAGAGGTCCTAGTAGTTGAAGGAGCCTCGCATGAATCTTTGGGGAATCTTTTTGGAGTCGTCTCATGAATTGAATGACTCTTCACTGAAGATTCATATGAATGATTCTTTTGATAAGATTCATTAAGCAGAACACTAGTCAGAACGCTAACCAAGCGATTAGAATTCCGACAAGCTGGTGAAATTGTTGAATCACCATGAATTCCTGGAGCATCAGCAGTAGTGTTGGGTCATGTAAACTTTTCCAGTGAGCGGAGCGATCAGCTCACGCTCACCTCGGTGAGCGGTGAGCGAGCGGTAGCTCCACAGCGAGCGAATTTCGCTTCGAAGAGCCCGCGAGCCCGGTGAGCCCGCGAGCCCGCGAGCCCGGTGAGCCCTCGAGCCCGGCCCTCCTGGCGAAGTTCCATATAAAATTGAGTGACGATTTGGGCTGTAACTCGGCTGTAACTTGGCTGTATGACGCACCACTTACAGCCCAAAATGAGCGACCCGAACGAGCGACCCGGACGAGTGACCCGAACGTGCGCATTCTGCAGCTCTCGCTCATACTTCTTCTGTCTACGCTCCTGTGATACCCACACTTGTTCATTCCACGAAATAAGAAGACGCGTGTTTTCACCGTTTTTTTTTATTCGTTTGGCGTTGGTTTGGATCGCCTTTCACTTGCTTCGCTGAATGACGGTCTACGGCGTCTGATTCGGGTGTCTTCTTTTCGTTTCCTGCTGGTACTGCCGGTGTCTCCGCGAAAGTCCACTCCAAATATTCGCTTGAAAAATGATCTAGAACGGAATAAAATATCATAATTAGATAGAGAAGGATACAAGGATCACGTACGTTACACTTCTACTTACATTTTAAGACGATTTGCAGCAAATATTACACATTTTTTCACCGGTATCAACGCGTGCATCCTCCACTGCTTGAGAATAACAAAACTGTGTGCTTCTTCTTCGTTTCCTTGCCAAGCCAACTGCGTCGACAAAACACGCTCGCACACGCCGCGCTTGCAGAATCGAAAGAGGGCGAACGCGTACACAGAAATGACAGAGATGTATCGATGGTAGAACTCAACATCGATATCGTTTCAAATTCAAAGTCCCAGAAGAGGGAGATCGCGCTAATTTTTGCATGTGTAAGCGAAGGATAGCACTACTGAAATCGGAGAGAATGAGTTGCTCCGCCAGGAGGGACCGGGCTCGCGGGCTCGCGGGCTCACCGGGCTCTTTTCGCTCACTGCTGAGCTGGTTAAATTTTGGCTCACTAAAGAGAGCGGAGCGATGAGGGGAGCTCTTTCGCTCGCTACCCAACACTAATCAGCAGCTTTATCAGATATTTATCTATCCCGCTCAATATGATGACTTAAACAGATGTTGCCTTTGGGCCTCGGATATTCGGAGTTTTTGGTGCGGGTCTGCCACTCTGCGTAAAAAGATGTCTTGTAATACACGCTGGAAGGTACACATCTTTACGTGACACCTATATTGCAAAGTGACGAAAAACCTTAGTTCAAAATGTCTACTATTTGCTGATCTTAATTAGTAACTGGCCACGAATGGTGCGATAACATGAAAGGGTGTTGTTCTGTTAACAATCCTAGCCTCCAATATCCATAAACGATACACTATCCAGCAAGCGCCGTCTGTATGTAGGATAACCCTAAATAGACATCCAATTTGTGATGAATCCTTGTCGATCTACGGCCACCCTTAAGTAGTATCATTTCACCTAGCCCGAGAATGCCCTCGGTACCATTCGATGGGTGAAACGTGCAGCTGTAGCGACACTCTGCTGTGTGTGGTTGGCAGTTATGATGGACAGTAAACATTCACATAAATTGCGCATAATTCCCTTGAAGCTGTGTGACTCGTGCCGTTCGCACCAAAGGGTAATGTTAATGAAAGTCTAGCTACATTGAAGCTCGACGAGCGATCTGCTGGTGCTAAACAGCCAATTTAGACCCTTTCGGTGAAGGAGAATAGATGAGTTTGTTTTTTGCTTCCAACACCTTGTTATGTCCGAAAGATAGAGAGCTATGGGTGCTTCGAATATCATAGATCGATTTTGTATTATTTTTGTGTAATAAAAGATCTGTTAAAAGAAGAACAAAAACGGGAAATTGACGACAATTTGGAACGTTTATTCCAAGTCGAACGATCCGTCCCGCGACACATAATAGATCCCGTCTTCCGGAAGGGAAAGCCGGAGCTAAATTCCATACCGGCAATCAACCGTTGAGGGTCTCCCACTGTCCTCTGCATACCGACAGTTTCCACTTCAGTTCATTTTTGTTCCAATTTCTTGTCATTCATGAAGAGGCGATCGAAGAAAATGGAGACACATAACTAAACGCAAAATCAGCATAGTGTATCGGTGGTTGTACACCAGAATTGACGCACTTTCGGCGTGGCAGATACGATGTGTGTCGCGTGGGAAACGCAGTTGCTTTTGAAGCGCAAAAAAAACGAAAAAGAGATCGCTCAAGACAGAATCCAACGCAAATCGTACGTACGCGCGCACGCTCTCTCGACACCTTTTGCGTAAGTTTACGACGGCGTAAATGACGCCTTGCCTGTGGCTGGTGGCGCCTCCATGCTATACGGGTGTCTCCCCATGTACCAAACGTGGGGTTGAATGATTTTTTACCCTCCCTACTCTACCCCAACATCATCCCCTTTCGGTTGCGCTACTACGAAACGGGAGGGCACAGTTTTGGAAGCGGACATTCGATGGCAGCGCAAGATCAGTAACTATAGTGAAGAAAACTGGTGGAGTGGAAAAAAAACATCAGATCCCCACATTTGGAAAAGACATCGGTGCGACATGGGTGAAACAAATGGTGGAACAAGCGTATGGTGACAGTAGTAGTGAGTGTGTATGGCCGGCAGCAGCAGGCAACAGCAGTAGCAACATGACTTTTCACGGGTTTACGCGCGTTGCGCTTTAAGTCTCTAGTTTCCGTACCTCGCCATTGCTCTTGGGACGTCCGCCGTGTGTGTACGGATAATTTGCTGTATTTTTAATGTGACACTGACTGTGACACTGTTCCATTGCCGTTGTCGGTGCGGTCGACGTCTGTTTTCGGCGTTAGCTATCCATCACTTCGGTCCAGTAGTCAGGAGACAGTGTTTTGAGTAGTGTTGTGCGTTGATGGGCACATCCCAAATTAAGTAAATCAACCTAAACTATGAGCGCGAACACTTTTAAAGTATGGGAACAGATAATGTATAATGTAGCGTACCTTAAACTGTTGTAATATTTTTTAATTAAATACAGTTAAGACACGTGCCACTAAAGATAATAAGGAATTAGTATAGGAATCTCTAGCAGCGTTATGAAATATGCAAAATTGATTGGTGCCGTGACCAGGATTCAATACTTATTCATATCTATTTTTTTAACATAAAAACTTACTTGTCGTTTCACTGCTTCTTTTTCATTTGTTGCTGCACAATCAAACAATCCACAAATATTTTTAATACTGTCAAAAAAGATGACATAAGCTATGAAAAACTACCTTTGTTTTTTGGTGCCGTGACCAGGAGCTGATTGTAATTATGAGCTTTGTTTCTCAACTACATGTATCTGATGACACTAGTGATGATCATCCGTCCATATCTTTATGATGGATTCTTCTATACTTATCACTGTCCACTGCTGTTGTGTCAATTTAATGACATGGCCAAGACATTAGATTGGATTACATACAAGACTATAATATATCTTATGTTTTTAATGCTGAAATAAATGATTTTATCATGCTGTGTTTATCAATCGTTTTCAAGTCTTCGGGTCTATCATTACTCTGACTAAGTTCATCACTAACCGTCTTCTCCGGTATTCTTTATTTTTAAAGGTTTTTAGAACTTCATTTTTCAAACAAAATGTTAAACAAATAGTGAACAACAAAATTTAGTTTGATATAAATAAATGGCGCAAACCCTCACCTGGAAAATTCCGTCTCGCAACATGCCATCCATACCGGTGGTGAGTCATTTTAGTAGCGCAATATTGATTTTTGCCATGCACTTCCGGGGTTTTTTCCCTCCCCTGGAAGGAAAAGGATAATCGGGCGATGGTTGTTGTTGTTGCGAAATGCCGATGGTCGGTGATGATGGCAAGGGATGAGATCATTCAACCTCACCCGATATAGACACCGGTAGCCTTTTCGTTTCGTGCCACACAACAAGGATGAACGATAGGAAGCGTGCGTGGCTGTGAATGGTTGGTTGGTGGTTTCGGCATCAGCAGCCGCCAGTCACCGAGAGTGATGCTTCTATTAGTGCCAGACGGTTGGTCTAGACATCCGCAACGGTTTTGCTGTCGCAGAGTTCCGGTTTGCTCTTTTACCCCAAACACCAAAGCCAAGAATGATGCAGAGGAGGGGTTAAATGTTTTATGCAGGTTCGGCAAAGAGATAACGTTTTAATTCAGCTTTTTGAAGAGCGAATTTATTCATTGCTATTTATGGTTAGTATTGCTAATCCTGGTTGATCTCAACTACTATTTTTGCTGTGTTTCCAAGAAATCGATTTTTTTATCGTGACATTGTTGGAGTGTTTTCTTTTACTCCTGTAGGTAGCGTCTAATGAAAATATCAATACCGATTATGACTCTTGCCTACTAACAAGGCAAGACATTCACAAACTCTCTTCAAAATACTTAAACCCAAACCATCAAATTCCCTCCGTGCAGTAAATATTTCATTCAAAACACTCTACCACTGATGAGGTGTGGAGGCAGTTTGAACGTGTGCCGCCCCAAAGCCGGAAGTTCTATTTGCTACATTTGCCTACAGCTTTCATTATTCGACGGGGTGGGGTTTTAGCCCCCCCGGCATGGGAATGAGGACACAACAATCCACGCATACGCATTTGGTTCACTGGTTACGAGACGTTGTTCCCGGTTCAGGTGAAGTATCGAGAATAGTCGGCTAGGCTTGTGCCCTAAGTAAGCAGTCGTGACAACCATCATTACCAGCCGTTCTAAGCGTGTTCCATAAACACAGCTGAGTGTTGTACGATGTAAGAAAAATGGTTGGTCGTAAGTAAAAGGGAAACTTGTTTCTAGCTTTCGATTTCACCCTTGATTGAAGAGAAAAGTGCATTTGTGATGTAATAATTCACCCCAAACACGAACCATTCCCGGTCGTCCGAAGAGAAAGTAGTCAGAGAATTTCTTAGGATCCCCTGTCGCGTATATCAACCGGATGTCTTACTCATGCGACACAAAACCTGCGATAAATAGGGTCGGGATATTGTGCACCACTCACCAAAAATTCTTAATTTCTGGTGTTTCACCCTCAGGTCGGGTTAGAGTAGGTGCCAAATACAAGGGGATTAGGTAGTTGCTTTCAGAAACATGCCAATATATTATCGAACTGTTTGGTGTGGAGAATTCGACCAAAGACACTGCCTTGTTGCGCAAAAATCTATCGAGTTCTGGTCTCCCTTTGGTTTTCGGCGAAAAAATTGGGTATTGGTTACTGGTGGCACCCATTACAGACACTCAGAATTCTCCACGTAGCTTATAGGGGGTTTTCTTCGTCAATTAGAATTATAGCAGCAAGTCCCCTTAGCTGCTATAACTAAATATACCGAACACTTCATTTTGGTGTGGCTAACTATTGTTGAGATTTTCGTCACATGTCACATTTTCGTTTGGGATTTGCCGCTTCTTTTTGATCCGATAAACCCTGTAAAGTGAATATACCTCCTATATTGTTAAAATTTGCAAGGGGAAATATATGCCTCCTAATGCACTATCTCTCACCCGCAGCATGAGGTTAGGGTGAACCCCATTTTATTGATTTGATTATGTTTATGTGTCTCGACTTCTCGCACTCGGGGTGCCATACATCAAGCGTCGTCGTCGTCCTTGTCGCCTCGTCGCGTTTTGGTGAGGTTCAAGGCGGTCATAAAATGCACCATCAAAACCAAGCGGGGGTGGCCACTTTCGCTCTTTTCCTGCAGAGAGACTTCTCATTACTGGTCGTACATATAAGCCGAGTGCAGTTAAGTAGTGCAGGGAAGATTTGGCAGGGTTCTCCGATTGAAGAGAAAATTGCAGTTCTTTATCCCAATAGCATCATTACGAACGTATGTTACGCTCGTGCAAACACCGTGAGTCTGAGCCTGAAAATAATATTCAACAGGAATAAATTTTAAACGATTTACCAATGAACGCATGGATGATTGTAGTAGCATGTTCTTGCATTTTGTTTTGCCTCTGTTTCCTCTTGAAACACGTGCTGCACTTGAAGCTATTTGTTTGGTCATTAATTTCCTATAATTAATACAGAAGAGCGCATAGCTTTCCGTCACCGAGTTTTCGTTTAGACTCTAGCTGACCGTGATGAATCCGTTCGTGTGCCGTCAAGTGTGGGACTGTAAAGCATTCTGGTTTCAGAATTGCATCTAAAAATGAAGATAATTAAATAATTATCTTATACCCACCATTAGACCATTGCAATTGCAGTTAATGGTTTGCTTGAGCTTTTCTTTAGGTCTAGTTTTCCTGCTCGGTTTCTGTAAATCATCTTGATTTTACCTGGTCATAGGGTTATGCAAAGAGAGAACACAGTCCACAACATTGTGGTTAAGACTGCGTCAGTTTAATGAATAATAAACAACATTTGGCAAAAGTGGGAACGCGCCGAGTACATCCTGGCATACTTTTCCGCCCTAGCGAAAAAGGATCAAGTGCCATTTTTATTTTCTTTTCCATCTCAAAGCCACCCTTTCTTCCCCGTTGCAGTATACTCATAGTTGTCTCCTGCGGATGGCAATTTGTGGGGACAGGTCATTAGCACTTCAACCATGATGATGATGATGATGGAATCACTTGGGACGAGAAAAACCGCGCACAGAGCTAGTTCCGGTCAGTTCCGCCTGGAGGACATCCGTCGCATGCTTGTTTAAATATTAGTTTTGAGAAGGAAAAAGGGAACAAAACTGCTGGGGAGGTTTGGGCACAACGGATTTTAATGTGATAAAAATATAAACGAACCTGGTCGTTTCACTTTATTTCACAAGGGTCCTACTAATGTGATGAAAACCCCGGACCCGGTCGGTCTAAAGTGCTAACGATCAAAATGTTCTTTGTCGGATTTCTGTTTCTTGAAAGATTAATTAAATTCGATGGACGGATTTTCACCTTCTAAGAGATTGTTCTCCGCATAATTGAATTTCGGGTCTTAATTTTATGTTTACGAATAAATGGCAAACCCTTTTTTTGTTTCTAATTTCTCTTAGTGAAAAATTTCGCTAAAAATAGCTCTCACCTCAAATTGTAACATGCATTTGATTGAAGCAAATGAGTTAATGTGTAGGAAAACCGTTTTTCACCAGCGTTTTGTGTGCGTTTTTTGTGTGCTATTCTTCTCTTTGTAGTTTGTGCTTTCCGTGACACCCATTCACTAATTACCGGGTTGGAATTGTATGGAAAAGCACTCCGGATGAATAAAGATGAAAATAGCAGGCACAAAACAGCAACAACAGGAAAAAAAGGCAAAGACATGAAAACGATCGTGTGCCGCCTCCGGCAATCATACATTACTGCGCATACTAATGGGCATGATGAATATAGCAGACCGGCTGGTTGAAACAATAGAAGAGGCACACACAAAAAACGCTCAACATTGCAACCCAGTGGGGCAAAGTTACACAGAAACGAAACAGAATTTTGCGCTCCAATAATTTGGCTTTTGAAACGAAGGTACAGCCACATACTACTCAGCATTTCGGAGGGTACTACTGTTGCTTCTTGTACTGTACACTGAGTTGAACTAGTTATCTCTTAAACATGCTGTATTTTAAGGATACTGATAATACTCTGGTACTGAATGTCCTCGCGTCCTTGCCCAATGTCTCAAACCTGGAGAAGTGCAAGTGAAGCAAGTAAAGACTATTGATTCTCTTCTCCTTTTCGTTTTTTGGTTTGGGACTCTGTCAATGGTATTTGAATCTCATTTTTATTGAAAAAATAGTTTATTAAATCCTGTACTTGAACTTGAGAATGCCTGCATGATTAGCTATCTGCAGGAGATCCCTATCTTCATTACAACAATGTAAGCACACAGTTACATACATACAAAAAAGTGCATTTGCCGCGGCTCAGAATCTGAATACAACATTTTGCACTGAAAGAACCACATGATTCTTCTTGAATGAATGATGTACTGCAGCATGAAACACGACTCTCCGGAGTGTCAGTGTATTTGCCTCAAGTTATTCTATTGTTTCGGTATTCCGGAATCGGGTTGTGGTTGCATGTGATCTAATTTCGCTCCAGCGCAAAAGTAGCTTCCAATTTACTGCACAGACCCAATTACTTCTTGCACGATAATAGTGTCGAAAACAGCAAATGAAGGTTGCGTGCGTGATGGTTAGGGAGAGCTTTATTCTACTTTTTAGAGCAAGAACAGAAATAATATGAAGTTATTCTATAGCCACATCAATCACACGCTTTGATCACTAATTGTTTCCTCGTTTTCTCTCCCTATTTCAGACAGTATTTCCATCTTATCAGCGCACACCTCATTCGGTGGAGACGATCCAATGGTACAGCAGTGCAGCGGTGGTGAACCACCATTACGGTGGTGGCGGTTGTCCTAATGTCCTTTCGCAGGACTATCGCCACCGCCATTCGGTTCCTGTCACCCGAGGAGCCGGATGTGAGCCGCTTTCGTCGCAAACGTTACCAACACCGCTTACCACTAATACTGCAACCGTGCAGTGATAGTGTCAGCGCTGGGAGTGGTTACCATTATCACCAAACACTGTAATATGCTGTAGAAACGAGAGAGCGAGAACGTGTGAGCACTAGCTGGAAACGTTTTCGGTTTGGCAGTAGTGTTAAATTGTTAAATCATTGAAGGATTAAAATTAGTTGTCAGTGTGCGAATTTCGGCACTGTTGATAAAGCGGTAACCGAATGAAACAACAGTAGCACGCGGAGGCTTAGATAGGGTTTAAGAAATCTATCACTGAAATCATTTTAAAGCATCAGAAAGATTAGGTACTGGTGTTTCAGTTTCGCGCTTGTGTGCGTAGCTTGAATTGGTTGTCGTTGTCGTGCGAGATTTAGAAGAACCCAGAGGTATCAACGATATTTGGCAGCGACGATGGCTTCCGATCAGAAGGATGTCCTCGCCGGACTGAATCTAGCCAAACTGTCTGGTAAGTTTTGTGTAGCACACACATTTGATTGTAAATTCATAACGCTTTTCCACCCATTTTGCCTACTTTCAGTTCAATCACCTGCGGCACGGCTAAAAGAGCTGGAAAACCTTATCCTTGATCAGGTCGCAAACAATAACTTCAGCAACAACGGTAGCAATGGTACCACCACCAACAACTCCGGCAGCAGCCCGCTGTTTGCGAGTATCCTTAGTGGAGCGGTGGCGGCGGCAGGGTTGTCTGGCGAAAAGTTCCTGTCGGTGGAAACGATGCTCGACTGTTTGCTGGTGCTGTACGACGAATGCTGCAATTCGTCGTTGCGCCGCGAAAAGACGGTATCGGACTTTATCGAGCTGATGAAGTCGGTGGTGCAGGGCATCAAGCAGCTACGGTTGTCGCGTGACGATTTCGAGGTGCTGAAGGTGATCGGTCGCGGTGCGTTCGGTGAGGTGTGCGTCGTACGGATGCATCACACTAGTCAGATCTACGCGATGAAGATACTGAACAAATGGGAAATGTTGAAGGTGTGTGTGAAACGGGTCGGTTGGGGGGGGGGTCCGGTTGTTTTGAGGACTAATTGGACTTTTGGTTGTTATTTTTTTCAGCGCGCCGAAACGGCTTGCTTCCGAGAGGAGCGGGATGTGCTGGTCTTTGGTGATCGGCGGTGGATAACGAATTTACATTACGCTTTTCAGGATGACATTAATTTGGTAGGTAGAACGAATGTTTCCGTACCTTCCCAACTACACTTCTTTCGTTACGAAACCAAACCACCCAAAGAACTCACTGTATAATTTGCGTATATCTTTGCTTTTTTCAGTATCTCATTATGGATTACTACTGTGGCGGTGATCTGTTAACGTTACTGAGCAAGTTTGAGGATCGGCTGCCCGAAGATATGGCCCGGTTCTACATCGCCGAAATGGTACTGGCAATACATAGCATCCACGAGCTAAAGTACGTGCATCGAGACATTAAGCCGGACAATATAGTGCTAGATGCGAGCGGGCATGTGCGGTTAGCAGATTTCGGTTCCTGTATGCGGCTCGGCCCACAAGGCACGGTACAGTCGAACGTAGCCGTTGGCACACCCGACTACATCTCGCCCGAGATTCTGCGTGCGATGGAAGATGGGCAGGGCAAGTACGGTCCGGAGTGTGATTGGTGGTCGCTGGGTGTGTGCATGTACGAGATGCTGTTCGGTGAAACACCGTTCTACGCGGAGAGTCTAGTCGAAACGTACGGGAAGATAATGAACCACAAAAACTCGTTCGATTTCCCGAACGACGACGAAGAGTACGGGGTGAGCGAACAGGCGAAGGATTTAATCCGGCGGCTAATCTGCGCACCCGAGTATCGGCTCGGCCAAAACGGTATCGACGATTTCAAGGCACACCCGTGGTTCGAGGGTATCAACTGGGAAACGATACGCAACGAGCAGGCACCGTACATCCCGGAGGTTTCTAGTCCAACCGACACGTCCAACTTCGACGTGGACGATACGGATATCAAACTTTCTGATGCCGTACCGCCCACAACGAACCCTGCCTTCTCCGGTCACCATCTGCCATTCGTGGGCTTTACCTTCACGAAGGATAGCTCCCTGTCGGACGTAGGTCGGTTGTCGCGTGCCATCACGACGAATAGCATTAATCAACCGCTGCCACCGTTGAAGCTGGACAAGCACGGTTCGGAGGAAAAGCAACGGCTCAGTCCGGACAGTACGCGGAAGCTGCAGGATGAAATAAACATCCTTACCAAGCGTAACTGTGAGCTGGAAAGCCAGATCAAGAGCTTCGAGCGGGTCGGCGCCATGTCGGTGGGAACGGCCGCATCAGCTGACTCGGTCGACGGTCAGGGCGATGCAAGGATTAAGGAGCACGAAAAAATGATACGTTTGTTGCGGCAGGAAAAGGATGACCTGCAGAAGGAGCACCAAGATTCGCTGGATCGATTGAAGCAGCAGGACAAAGAGCTGAAAGATGCGCTGGAGCAGCGCAAGCTGGCGATGGCCGAGTATACCGAGGTTACGGACAAGCTGTCGGATCTGCGCCAACAGAAGCAGAAACTGTCGCGGCAGGTACGCGACAAGGAGGAGGAGCTGGAGGTAACGATGCAGAAGGTGGACACGTTGCGAAGTGAGCTGCGCAAGACGGATAAGCAGCGCCGCGAGCAAGACGCCCGTGTGCAGGATCTTATTTCGGAGCTGAACCGGGAGCGGCAACAGCGCGAGCGTTCGGAGGAGTGTTACCGCCAGCTGCAGATGGAAGCGCGCAGCCGCAGCTCGTCGGAACTGGGATCTTCCAATTCGCTCGGTATTTCTTCGTCCGATTCTATCCGGCTAGAGATCGACCGGCTGGAGGTGGAGTACAGTGAAAAGATCAACCAACAGCAAACGCGCTATAATATCGAAATTTCGGCCTTACGAGATCAGCTGAACGAAGCGGACAACCACCGGGAGATGCTTCAGCGGGAGCTACAGCAGGCGCGTGAAAAGCTTGACTCTAGCCGGCTCGAATCACTCACCGACTCGGAGGAAACGATTCTGGAGTTGCGGAAGCGGCACGAGCGCGAGAAAAAGATTCTGCTCGACGATAACCGGAAGCTGATCACGGATCTGGAGATGATCAGCGAATCGAACCGCCGTCTGACGGCCGAACGGCTGCAAATGGAAAGCGAATATGAGGACCTAAGGTAGGTGTTTGCTGCGTGTGTTTTGTTAATTTATTTCTCATACATTTTCGTATGCTTTCCATAGAAATAGACGCCAAGCATTCAGCCAATGGGAACGTCAGATAGCGGAAATCATTCAGTGGGTATCGGACGAGAAGGACGCACGCGGCTATCTGCAGGCGCTCGCAACCAAGATGACCGAAGAGCTCGAGTACCTGAAGCACACCGGGCCGCTCAATCACAACGCGAGCGATAACAAGAACTGGCGCAACCGCCGGTCGCAGAAGCTGGACAAGATGGAACTGCTCAATCTGCAGAGCTCGCTGCAGAACGAAATTCAGGCGAAGGCAGTAATTTCCGAAGAGCTTACCCGTACCCGTACCGATCTCGTGGCGGCTCAAAAGTAAGTAATTCATTCGTGCTTCACAGGGAAGTATTTTTAAGCCTATTGTTTATGTTCTTCTATCCGTCTCTAGGGATTTGCGCGAGACACGCCAGATCTGTGAATCGATTGGTAGCGAACTGAAGCGCAAAGAAAGCGTAATCAAGGAGCTACAGCAGCGGCTTGAGTCTAACGAAGGATGTGAGTACAACGTAGCTCATTTGGGCTTATTTTCTTTTCTTTTTTTGTTAATAACCGAGGGAAACGCTATGGATTTTTACAAGCTTACATTTGCGCGAACTACGTGGATTAGTTCGGAAATTTTAAACATTTGTTTTTCGCTGTTATATTATGTGGAGCCGGGTATATGTGGAGCATTGGGGTCTGCTGTACCTGGGTGCTTTGCTTATCTCGAAAGCAGAGTGTTTTTTGGTGCTTGAAAAACAGCCAAACACGCATCAAAGAGAGAAGTCGCGTACCGCTGCGAGACAACAGAACATGTACGAAATTATTGCTTATTGGTAGTGAAACGCTGTTTTTAATGTGCTTCAATAGGGTGTTGGGAGCATTCGGTAGTTGGGTAGTACTTCTCCTTAATAGTGTAACACACATTTTCCGTAGGTATAGATTTGGCTGCGCAGTCAACGCTTTTTTTTTAATATCGTTCTAAACAGTCTTTTTCGTACATGTGTCGCAGGGTTTTTCGCTCTCGCTGTTTCGAGCGATTTTGCACTTTTGATGGGGCCCATTTTTAACCATCAAATGATAATCGTTGGAGCAGGATCTGGTTACTAACCCACCCGTATTACAGTATTTAACGACTTTTAACGCATTCTATTACATAGCCCACCCAACAGTGCTTGCTTGTTTGTACGTAGCTCATCGTCCGATCAGTTTGATCGAGTCGGATGTACCAATTCGGTCGTATTATCAGAAAGCGAATAGGTAAATTCTCGTTCACTTTATTGCACACACGGTATATGCTGCAACTGCACGAGTTTTTTTATGGCCGTCTCGTGTGGCGTTGAAAACGAATTGAAGATCGGATTATAATTGAAAAATAATCGGAAATAATATTAGTACGTTAACTTAATTCGTGGCTTATTCGTGATGTGATCAAGGTTGGTTATAACAGCATTTGCTTTTGTAATATATAGATCTAAATTTGAAATCTGTCGTTTGTACAATACTATGGTGAACGGGTAAGAATTGTTCCTAGGAAGTGAGTCCTTCTCGCTTCCAAAATGTTTGATTCATACGAATTTGTAGATTTTAGTTGTATATATATATATCGGTAAATCATAAATTTTTCAAAACAATGAAATTTATACTTACCTTATTAGAAAAGTCAAATGTTTCTGTCTATCTTCTGTCAAACATTTGGGCTATTGCCGAGTAGTCACTATGGGAAATGGCTTCCACAAAATTCGTCACAAATCGCCACGAATTAAGTTGATGAACTAATACTACAAATTATCCTCTGACTTGTTGTCTGATCAAAACACTTATTTACATAATATTTGCCCCCTCCATCCTATCTCCCAACGTCCAGTCATTGTCCAGTATATCCACAATCTCTGTGCTCTTGTGTATGTGTATCTATTCTGTGAATGTAGTAACTTCCCGGGATCGTGTTTTCCGGGAAAGATTTGCTTTCTGGGTGTAATCAAAGGTGTAAGATACAGATCTTTAAGTAAATGCAACGGAAAGAGATAAGACAAGGTTACAGTGAAGGAACTTTCATACTAAGTAAATAAAAGTTAATAAAAAATATTCAACTAGGCCCTGGATTAGCAAGAAATTAGACACATGCAATCAGGAATTGATTCTACTTGTTTTGGGACGTCGCTTTGATAGCAGCAAAAGCCAGGTGTAAGATAAATTTATAGATATTGATGGAAAGTGAATTTGCCGGGCTCATCCGGAATATGTCTTGTATAGCGCCTTACTATAGAAGCCTACGAAAGGTGTGCTTGTGTGTCTGATGTTTGTGTGCGTGTGCGTGTTACTATGCGTGCCTTACTTGGCGTGCCATACCATTGTTTTGAATTCTTAATGCTGATCCAAATTAAATTTGTTTGATTGTTTCCTCGTCGATTCGTGCGCTCCATCGCTCAACAAAAAATCAACTCGTACAAACACATCTGTTAAAAATTCTCCATTCCGTGTGCACTTCATTGAAAACCGAAACTGCATCCAACTCGGTTTAAAAATGGTTCACCTTCGGCTGACAGTGTCGCTCCCGGTAATGCAACTGTTGGGTCAGGGCGATGGATCAACAACAAGCAGCCGGAGAAGCACCAGTAGCATACGCGGGTTGGGTAGCGAACTTCAACCCACTGGCAGTGGACGATCAAGAAGTTCAAGAGAGGTGGAAATGCGAGACGTGCTAGAAACGGTTCGGAAACAGCAGCTGACATCCGCTGCACCGTCCACATCTCCCACACCACATGCTACCGATGATGACGATCGAATTGTGGAGGATTTGCTGAAGGATCTTCACCGTAGTGAAGGTAACAGTCGACCAACGGAAGGCAGCAAAGCGAAGAATGCGACATTGACAGGAAACACGGCAGAGCTGACGGAGTTCGAGCGGGCTGTATTGAGCAAATACATCCGGGAGCTGCAGGAAACGGAAGGAGGATCTTCGGACGTGCAACGCAAAGCGCAGGCAGACGATCAAGGTGATGATAGTGTGCGTGATAATAGGCTAAGGAATGGAGGAGCACAGCTAGACGAAAATGCAAACCCACTGATAACAGGGAGCGGCGCGACTATACCGAATGCGGACCATCAACATCATGATCAACCACAGTCGGCACAGGCAAGCGGCATCCATACAGCTGAGAGCGAGAAAGCAAACACAAAGGACGAAACGTTGCCGGTGGCACCATCAGCACATCCACAGGTTGTAGCATTGGTTGATGCAAACACGCTCACTAGCAATGGCATTAGCACCGCTACTACCACTACTACTGCTATCACCACTATCAGCAACTGCATCCTCACCGCCGCAAATAACAGCAACGAATCTTGCATTGATTATCCGTCGAAGAGCGACGACAATAGTGCCCGAACGATGGCGTGTGACGCTAACGCTGCTAATGATCATAACAGTGTTGTGACGCCATCCTTGTGCACTACCACTACTACTAATGATGGTGTAGAGCAGGCGGTCGTAGCGTCCCAAATCGATGCATCCACGAACGCGTCGTCGTCCTCCGCGTCGAGTGCGGCTGCAACAGTAGTAGTGGTGAGGACGGAGACCGGCGATGGCGGCGGTGGCAACACGACGGTGGCAAGGGAAGCGATGGCCGCGATCCGCAACCGAGCAATGAGACGCAACTTTTCCGTGTGGGTCGGTGTGACATCCTGCGTCTGGGGACTGTTGCTCTACCTAATCAAAACGTATACGTAATACTTCTTTCTTCTTGTGTTTTTCTTTTACCTTTCTTCTGCATTTTCTCACTCACCCGTGTGCCCCCGCCAATTATCTCCTCGCTGCCAGAAACAAAAACCAAAATCCCCACTTACTTTGACAGCCCCTTTACGGAGTTTTTTGATGTTGCAGTTTAAAATGATTTATTTTTTAGTTTTTTTTGGTTTGTTGTTTTTTTTTTATTCCTTTTTTGCTTCTGTTAAAGTATACCCGAGACATTTATATTCTCTTCCAATGCATTTCTGATCTGCTGTGAAAAAAGTTTTCTTTTCCTTGATTGTTTTCTGTTTCTTTTCTTCTTAAATATTCATTATCGTTTTTTTATTACACGTTTTTTGTATTGTGTGTTTTGTTTCGCTATGGTTTTATAAAGCTTTCAATGACTTTTCTTATTCTTTTGTACATTGCTCATAAGTGTTTGTGTTTGTTTTTGTTTTATTTATATTGGCTTTCTGTTTCTGTTTTTGTGTTGGCTTTAGTCTAGCATTTGCAAGTGTTCCAATTTAGGCAAAATGCAAAGTTTTGTATGTTTTCCTTTTATATTCCAACTTCCTCGTGTACGTGTTTTTCTTTCCAACAGTGGCACTACTTTGCTTTCCAACACGAGCGTTTCCTGTTCCGTTGCTACCTCAGTCGGCGTAGCGTTGCTCTGTCTGGCACCTTCTGTCGCAGCACTGTACGACGCGTCTTCTTCCTCACGTGCCACCAATTGTGGCGTTACGGGAGGCGTTAGAAGCGTTACGAGATCTTCCGCTCTCTCCGATGGTGACACTGTCACGGATGGTTCCGTCAAGGGCGCTGGTGGCATCAACGGTAACGTGGGCATTGGTGATGGGAAACTGTGCACTGCTGCTGGCAGGGTCGAGAGTGGGATGAGGATGGCATGATCGATGTTGGTGATGTGTGGTGGTGTTGATGGACCGATGAGTTCGTCCTGTGTCGCCATGCAACACCGGTAGCGCTGCTGCTGATGTTCGGCATCACCGTCATCGGTGGTTCGGATAGTAGTGGTCGTGGTGGTTGTAGTGATTGTCGTCGTTACTTTTCTGTTATGGCAACTACAACACTGTTCGAGTTTATTATTGTTACAACGATCTGCAAGAGGGAAGAAACATCACAACAGAAGAACAACAGATGTAGAGAGCGTTCGTAGTGGTGGTGGTATAGTATGCGCGAAGGTTTTGTCATGGTAAAGATTTTTTTTTTGTTCGGGAGCTTTGAAAGCGCTAAGGAAGGAGGGCTTTCCTTTTGGTAGCAAGTCAGCGACGCGGGCTCGCATACGCACACACACGCACAACCGGATGCGGTTGATGGCAACTACTGGGCACGACGAGCGAGGTTTTAAGGAAGGAGATGATTTATGAGTAATGTGCCTGCCGTGCGGCGTCAGGATTACAATTTTAATGGATGAGTTCTGTGTGTCACCATCAGCTTTCATTTAGATGCACTATCGATGATGTATCAAGCTGACAGCCAGGTGAGCACGCGTATTGTGGTGAGGATCATGAAATATGAGATGGCGTCTATCAATTATATTTCAAACTCCAATTCGCACAAGCAAGGATGGATGGTGGTACGTTCTCGATCGTTTCTGCCAAATTATTTGCATCTCCTACAGCAGTCACTCGTGCTGCTATTGCTTGATGGGGCTTTTTTTTGCGAATGAACGATCGTATGGCGGCGAGCAAATGAGATGAGCGCAATCATATGTGTGCGTGTGTTACGGGACGACAAACGGCAGCGCATTGAACAAACGCAAAAGGGACCGAAACAAAAGGCTGCTACTAATGCATGGAATGATTTAACAAGGATTAACGAAATTAATTGATGTTGAGTTTTAATGTTTGCTTGTAATTTTGTTGTGTTTTTTCTCTTTGCTGTTGGTCAGTTTTGAGCGTGGTTTAGCTTCGTTTTAGGCATGAAAAATATTAAATATTGCTTTTTCCATCTATTTGTTAAACTTATTCAAGTAAAATTATGTTTTGAGTTATGGTTTTTATTTTCTTTTTAATAGATTTTAATGAGTGTTTATTTGTTTAGTTCATTTCTATTCATTTTTTGGTTACGAAAGATAGATACGGTATTGCACAACACACTCATTTTCATACCTAGTGCTTACCTAGTCATTTATGAGACTTAACACAGCTTTAACGATACACGGCGCACATTGGTTAAGTGTGTAGCTGCCGCTAAAATGAGTTATCGTTTAGCGTTCAATAAACATTTATCAAAACTTTCTTTACTTAACGTAGTCATTGAAATAACTTGCTTCTCAATCCACTGACCAACTGCAACATTCCAAAGTAGTGCCACTGTTGGAAAGAAAAACACGTACACGAGGAAGTTGGAATATAAAAGGAAAACATACAAAACTTTGCATTTTGCCTAAATTGGAACACTTGCAAATGCTAGACTAAAGCCAACACAAAAACAGAAACAGAAAGCCAATATAAATAAAACAAAAACAAACACAAACACTTATGAGCAATGTACAAAAGAATAAGAAAAGTCATTGAAAGCTTTATAAAACCATAGCGAAACAAAACACACAATACAAAAAACGTGTAATAAAAAAACGATAATGAATATTTAAGAAGAAAAGAAACAGAAAACAATCAAGGAAAAGAAAACTTTTTTCACAGCAGATCAGAAATGCATTGGAAGAGAATATAAATGTCTCGGGTATACTTTAGCAGAAGCAAAAAAGGAATAAAAAAAAAACAACAAACCAAAAAAAAACTAAAAAATAAATCATTTTAAACTGCAACATCAAAAAACTCCGTAAAGGGGCTGTCAAAGTAAGTGGGGATTTTGGTTTTTGTTTCTGGCAGCGAGGAGATAATTGGCGGGGGCACACGGGTGAGTGAGAAAATGCAGAAGAAAGGTAAAAGAAAAACACAAGAAGAAAGAAGTATTACGTATACGTTTTGATTAGGTAGAGCAACAGTCCCCAGACGCAGGATGTCACACCGACCCACACGGAAAAGTTGCGTCTCATTGCTCGGTTGCGGATCGCGGCCATCGCTTCCCTTGCCACCGTCGTGTTGCCACCGCCGCCATCGCCGGTCTCCGTCCTCACCACTACTACTGTTGCAGCCGCACTCGACGCGGAGGACGACGACGCGTTCGTGGATGCATCGATTTGGGACGCTACGACCGCCTGCTCTACACCATCATTAGTAGTAGTGGTAGTGCACAAGGATGGCGTCACAACACTGTTATGATCATTAGCAGCGTTAGCGTCACACGCCATCGTTCGGGCACTATTGTCGTCGCTCTTCGACGGATAATCAATGCAAGATTCGTTGCTGTTATTTGCGGCGGTGAGGATGCAGTTGCTGATAGTGGTGATAGCAGTAGTAGTGGTAGTAGCGGTGCTAATGCCATTGCTAGTGAGCGTGTTTGCATCAACCAATGCTACAACCTGTGGATGTGCTGATGGTGCCACCGGCAACGTTTCGTCCTTTGTGTTTGCTTTCTCGCTCTCAGCTGTATGGATGCCGCTTGCCTGTGCCGACTGTGGTTGATCATGATGTTGATGGTCCGCATTCGGTATAGTCGCGCCGCTCCCTGTTATCAGTGGGTTTGCATTTTCGTCTAGCTGTGCTCCTCCATTCCTTAGCCTATTATCACGCACACTATCATCACCTTGATCGTCTGCCTGCGCTTTGCGTTGCACGTCCGAAGATCCTCCTTCCGTTTCCTGCAGCTCCCGGATGTATTTGCTCAATACAGCCCGCTCGAACTCCGTCAGCTCTGCCGTGTTTCCTGTCAATGTCGCATTCTTCGCTTTGCTGCCTTCCGTTGGTCGATTGTTACCTTCACTACGGTGAAGATCCTTCAGCAAATCCTCCACAATTCGATCGTCATCATCGGTAGCATGTGGTGCGGGAGATGTGGACGGTGCAGCGGATGTCAGTTGCTGTTTCCGAACCGTCTCTAGCACGTCTCGCATTTCCACCTCTCTTGAACTTCTTGATCTTCCACTGCCAGTGGGTTGAAGTTCGCTACCCAACCCACGTATGCTACTGGTGCTTCTCCGGCTGCTTGTTGTTGATCCATCACCCTGACCCAACAGTTGCATTACCGGGAGCGACACTGTCAGCCGAAGGTGAACCATTTTTAAACCGGGTTGGATGCAGTTTCGGTTTTCAATGAAGTGCACACGGAATGGAGAATTTTTAACAGATGTGTTTGTACGAGTTGATTTTTTGTTGAGTGATGGACCGCACGAATCGACGAGGAAACAATCAAACAAATTTAATTTGGATCAGCATTAAGAATTCAAAACAATGGTATGGCGCGCCAAGTAAGGCACGCATAGTAACACGCACACGCACACAAACATCAGACACACAAGCACACCTTTCGTAGGCTTCTATAGTAAGGCGCTATACAAGACATATTCCGGATGAGCCCGGCAAATTCACTTTCCATCAATATCTATAAATTTATCTTACACCTGGCTTTTGCTGCTATCAAAGCGACGTCCCAAAACAAGTAGAATCAATTGCTGATTGCATGTGTCTAATTTCATGCTAATCCAGGGCCTAGTTGAATATTTTTTACTAACTTTTATTTACTTAATATGAAAGTTCCTTCACTGTAACCTTGTCTTATCTCTTTCCGTTGCATTTACTTAAAGATCTGTATCTTACACCTTTGATTACACCCAGAAAGCAAATCTTTCCCGGAAAACACGATCCCGGGAAGTTACTACATTCACAGAATAGATACACATACACAAGAGCACAGAGATTGTGGATATACTGGACAATGACTGGACGTTGGGAGATAGGATGGAAGGGGCAAATATTATGTAAATAAGTGTTTTGATCAGACAACAAGTCAGAGGATAATTTGTAGTATTAGTTCATCAACTTAATTCGTGGCGATTTGTGACGAATTTTGTGGAAGCCATTTCCCATAGTGACTACTCGGCAATAGCCCAAATGTTTGACAGAAGATAGACAGAAACATTTGACTTTTCTAATAAGGTAAGTATAAATTTCATTGTTTTGAAAAATTTATGATTTATCGATATATATATATATACAACTAAAATCTACAAATTCGTATGAATCAAACATTTTGGAAGCGAGAAGGACTCACTTCCTAGGAACAATTCTTACCCGTTCACCATAGTATTGTACAAACGACAGATTTCAAATTTAGATCTATATATTACAAAAGCAAATGCTGTTATAACCAACCTTGATCACATCACGAATAAGCCCACGAATTAAGTTACGTACTAATATTATTTCCGATTATTTTTCAATTATAATCCGATCTTCAATTCGTTTTCAACGCCACACGAGACGGCCATAAAAAAACTCGTGCAGTTGCAGCATATACCGTGTGTGCAATAAAGTGAACGAGAATTTACCTATTCGCCGACGTCCCAAAACAAGTAGAATCAATTGCTGATTGCATGTGTCTAATTTCATGCTAATCCAGGGCCTAGTTGAATATTTTTTACTAACTTTTATTTACTTAATATGAAAGTTCCTTCACTGTAACCTTGTCTTATCTCTTTCCGTTGCATTTACTTAAAGATCTGTATCTTACACCTTTGATTACACCCAGAAAGCAAATCTTTCCCGGAAAACACGATCCCGGGAAGTTACTACATTCACAGAATAGATACACATACACAAGAGCACAGAGATTGTGGATATACTGGACAATGACTGGACGTTGGGAGATAGGATGGAAGGGGCAAATATTATGTAAATAAGTGTTTTGATCAGACAACAAGTCAGAGGATAATTTGTAGTATTAGTTCATCAACTTAATTCGTGGCGATTTGTGACGAATTTTGTGGAAGCCATTTCCCATAGTGACTACTCGGCAATAGCCCAAATGTTTGACAGAAGATAGACAGAAACATTTGACTTTTCTAATAAGGTAAGTATAAATTTCATTGTTTTGAAAAATTTATGATTTATCGATATATATATATATACAACTAAAATCTACAAATTCGTATGAATCAAACATTTTGGAAGCGAGAAGGACTCACTTCCTAGGAACAATTCTTACCCGTTCACCATAGTATTGTACAAACGACAGATTTCAAATTTAGATCTATATATTACAAAAGCAAATGCTGTTATAACCAACCTTGATCACATCACGAATAAGCCCACGAATTAAGTTAACGTACTAATATTATTTCCGATTATTTTTCAATTATAATCCAATCTTCAATTCGTTTTCAACGCCACACGAGACGGCCATAAAAAAACTCGTGCAGTTGCAGCATATACCGTGTGTGCAATAAAGTGAACGAGAATTTACCTATTCGCTTTCTGATAATACGACCGAATTGGTACATCCGACTCGATCAAACTGATCGGACGATGAGCTACGTACAAACAAGCAAGCACTGTTGGGTGGGCTATGTAATAGAATGCGTTAAATTCGTTAAATACTGTAATACGGGTGGGTTAGTAACCAGATCCTGCTCCAAAGATCATCATTTGATGGTTAAAAATGGGCCCCAATCAAAAGTGCAAAATCGCGCGAAACAGCGAGAGCGAAAAACCCTGCGACACATGTACGAAAAAGACTGTTTAGAACGATATTAAAAAAAAAGCGTTGACTGCGCAGCCAAATCTATACCTACGGAAAATGTGTGTTACACTATTAAGGAGAAGTACTACCCAACTACCGAATGCTCCCAACACCCTATTGAAGCACATTAAAAACAGCGTTTCACTACCAATAAGCAATAATTTCGTACATGTTCTGTTGTCTCGCAGCGGTACGCGACTTCTCTCTTTGATGCGTGTTTGGCTGTTTTTCAAGCACCAAAAAACACTCTGCTTTCGAGATAAGCAAAGCACCCAGGTACAGCAGACCCCAATGCTCCACATATACCCGGCTCCACATAATATAACAGCGAAAAACAAATGTTTAAAATTTCCGAACTAATCCACGTAGTTCGCGCAAATGTAAGCTTGTAAAAATCCATAGCGTTTCCCTCGGTTATTAACAAAAAAAGAAAAGAAAATAAGCCCAAATGAGCTACGTTGTACTCACATCCTTCGTTAGACTCAAGCCGCTGCTGTAGCTCCTTGATTACGCTTTCTTTGCGCTTCAGTTCGCTACCAATCGATTCACAGATCTGGCGTGTCTCGCGCAAATCCCTAGAGATGGATAGAGGAACATAAAAAATAGGCTTAAAAATACTTCCCTGTGAAGCACGAATGAATTACTTACTTTTGAGCCGCCACGAGATCGGTACGGGTACGGGTAAGCTCTTCGGAAATTACTGCCTTCGCCTGAATTTCGTTCTGCAGCGAGCTCTGCAGATTGAGCAGTTCCATCTTGTCCAGCTTCTGCGACCGGCGGTTGCGCCAGTTCTTGTTATCGCTCGCGTTGTGATTGAGCGGCCCGGTGTGCTTCAGGTACTCGAGCTCTTCGGTCATTTTTGTGGCGAGCGCCTGCAGATAGCCGCGTGCGTCCTTCTCGTCCGATACCCACTGAATGATTTCCGCTATCTGACGTTCCCATTGGCTGAATGCTTGGCGTCTATTTCTGTGGAAAGCATACGAAAATGTATGAGAAATAAATTAACAAACCACACGCAGCAAACACCTACCTTAGGTCCTCATATTCGCTTTCCATTTGCAGCCGTTCGGCCGTCAGACGGCGGTTCGATTCGCTGATCATCTCCAGATCCGTGATCAGCTTCCGGTTATCGTCGAGCAGAATCTTTTTCTCGCGCTCGTGCCGCTTCCGCAACTCCAGAATCGTTTCCTCCGAGTCGGTGAGTGATTCGAGCCGGCTAGAGTCAAGCTTTTCACGCGCCTGCTGTAGCTCCCGCTGAAGCATCTCCCGGTGGTTGTCCGCTTCGTTTAGTTGATCTCGTAAGGCCGAAATTTCGATATTATAGCGCGTTTGCTGTTGGTTGATCTTCTCACTGTACTCCACCTCCAACCGGTCGATCTCTAGCCGGATAGAATCGGACGAAGAAATGCCGAGCGAATTGGAAGATCCCAGTTCCGACGAGCTGCGGCTGCGCGCTTCCATCTGCAGCTGGCGGTAACACTCCTCCGAACGCTCGCGCTGTTGCCGCTCCCGGTTCAGCTCCGAAATAAGATCCTGCACACGGGCGTCTTGCTCGCGGCGCTGCTTATCCGTCTTGCGCAGCTCACTTCGCAACGTGTCCACCTTCTGCATCGTTACCTCCAGCTCCTCCTCCTTGTCGCGTACCTGCCGCGACAGTTTCTGCTTCTGTTGGCGCAGATCCGACAGCTTGCTTCTGCATCGTTACCTCCAGCTCCTCCTCCTTGTCGCGTACCTGCCGCGACAGTTTCTGCTTCTGTTGGCGCAGATCCGACAGCTTGTCCGTTACCTCGGTATACTCGGCCATCGCCAGCTTGCGCTGCTCCAGCGCATCTTTCAGCTCTTTGTCCTGCTGCTTCAATCGATCCAGCGAATCTTGGTGCTCCTTCTGCAGGTCATCCTTTTCCTGCCGCAACAAGCGTATCATTTTTTCGTGCTCCTTAATCCTTGCATCGTCCTGACCATCGACCGAGTCAGCTGATGCGGCCGTTCCCACCGACATGGCGCCGACCCGCTCGAAGCTCTTGATCTGGCTTTCCAGCTCGCAGTTACGCTTGGTAAGGATGTTTATTTCATCCTGCAGCTTCCGCGTACTGTCCGGGCTGAGCCGTTGCTTTTCCTCCGAACCGTGCTTGTCCAGCTTCAACGGTGGCAGCGGTTGATTAATGCTATTCGTCGTGATGGCACGCGACAACCGACCTACGTCCGACAGGGAGCTATCCTTCGTGAAGGTAAAGCCCACGAATGGCAGATGGTGACCGGAGAAGGCAGGGTTCGTTGTGGGCGGTACGGCATCAGAAAGTTTGATATCCGTATCGTCCACGTCGAAGTTGGACGTGTCGGTTGGACTAGAAACCTCCGGGATGTACGGTGCCTGCTCGTTGCGTATCGTTTCCCAGTTGATACCCTCGAACCACGGGTGTGCCTTGAAATCGTCGATACCGTTTTGGCCGAGCCGATACTCGGGTGCGCAGATTAGCCGCCGGATTAAATCCTTCGCCTGTTCGCTCACCCCGTACTCTTCGTCGTCGTTCGGGAAATCGAACGAGTTTTTGTGGTTCATTATCTTCCCGTACGTTTCGACTAGACTCTCCGCGTAGAACGGTGTTTCACCGAACAGCATCTCGTACATGCACACACCCAGCGACCACCAATCACACTCCGGACCGTACTTGCCCTGCCCATCTTCCATCGCACGCAGAATCTCGGGCGAGATGTAGTCGGGTGTGCCAACGGCTACGTTCGACTGTACCGTGCCTTGTGGGCCGAGCCGCATACAGGAACCGAAATCTGCTAACCGCACATGCCCGCTCGCATCTAGCACTATATTGTCCGGCTTAATGTCTCGATGCACGTACTTTAGCTCGTGGATGCTATGTATTGCCAGTACCATTTCGGCGATGTAGAACCGGGCCATATCTTCGGGCAGCCGATCCTCAAACTTGCTCAGTAACGTTAACAGATCACCGCCACAGTAGTAATCCATAATGAGATACTGAAAAAAGCAAAGATATACGCAAATTATACAGTGAGTTCTTTGGGTGGTTTGATTTCGTAACGAAAGAAGTGTAGTTGGGAAAGTACGGAAACATTCGCTCTACTTACCAAATTAATGTCATCCTGAAAAGCGTAATGTAAATTCGTTATCCACCGCCGATCACCAAAGACCAGCACATCCCGCTCCTCTCGGAAGCAAGCCGTTTCGGCGCGCTGAAAAAATAACAACCAAAAGTCCAATTAGTCCTCAAAACAACCGGACCCCCCCAACCGACCCGTTTCACACACACCTTCAACATTTCCCATTTGTTCAGTATCTTCATCGCGTAGATCTGACTAGTGTGATGCATCCGTACGACGCACACCTCACCGAACGCACCGCGACCGATCACCTTCAGCACCTCGAAATCGTCACGCGACAACCGTAGCTGCTTGATGCCCTGCACCACCGACTTCATCAGCTCGATAAAGTCCGATACCGTCTTTTCGCGGCGCAACGACGAATTGCAGCATTCGTCGTACAGCACCAGCAAACAGTCGAGCATCGTTTCCACCGACAGGAACTTTTCGCCAGACAACCCTGCCGCCGCCACCGCTCCACTAAGGATACTCGCAAACAGCGGGCTGCTGCCGGAGTTGTTGGTGGTGGTACCATTGCTACCGTTGTTGCTGAAGTTATTGTTTGCGACCTGATCGAGGATAAGGTTTTCCAGCTCTTTTAGCCGTGCCGCAGGTGATTGAACTAAAAGTAGGCAAAATGGGTGGAAAAGCGTTATGAATTTACAATCAAATGTGTGTGCTACACAAAACTTACCAGACAGTTTGGCTAGATTCAGTCCGGCGAGGACATCCTTCTGATCGGAAGCCATCGTCGCTGCCAAATATCGTTGATACCTCTGGGTTCTTCTAAATCTCGCACGACAACGACAACCAATTCAAGCTACGCACACAAGCGCGAAACTGAAACACCAGTACCTAATCTTTCTGATGCTTTAAAATGATTTCAGTGATAGATTTCTTAAACCCTATCTAAGCCTCCGCGTGCTACTGTTGTTTCATTCGGTTACCGCTTTATCAACAGTGCCGAAATTCGCACACTGACAACTAATTTTAATCCTTCAATGATTTAACAATTTAACTCTACTGCAAAACCGAAAACGTTTCCAGCTAGTGCTCACACTCTCTCGCTCTCTCGTTTTTTACAGCATATTACAGTGTTTGGTGATAATGGTAACCACTCCCAGCGCTGACACTATCACTGCACGGTTGCAGTATTAGTGGTAAGCGGTGTTGGTAACGTTTGCGACGAAAGCGGCTCACATCCGGCTCCTCGGGTGACAGGAACCGAATGGCGGTGGCGATAGTCCTGCGAAAGGACATTAGGACAACCGCCACCACCGTAATGGTGGTTCACCACCGCTGCACTGCTGTACCATTTGATCGTCTCCACCGAATGAGGTGTGCGCTGATAAGATGGAAATACTGTCTGAAATAGGGAGAGAAAACGAGGAAACAATTAGTGATTGATGTGGTTATAGAATAACTTCATATTATTTCGGTTCTCGCTCTAATAATAGAATAAAGCTCTCCCTAACCATCACGCACGCAACCTTCATTTGCTGTTTTCGACACTATTATCATGCAAGAAGTAATTGGGTCTGTGCAGTAAATTGGAAGCTACTTTTGCGCTGAAGCGAAATTAGATCACATGCAACCACAACCCGATTCCGGAACACCGAAAGTAATAGAATAACTTGAGGCAAATACACTGACACTCCGGAGAGCTGTGTTTCATGCTGCAGTACATCATTCATTCAAGAAGGATCATGTGGTTCTTTCAGTGCAAAATGTTGTATTCAGATTCTGAGCCGCGGCAAATGCCCTTTTTCTGATGTATGTAATTGTATGCTTACATTGTTGTAATGAAGATAGGGATTTCCTGCAGATATAGCTAATCATGCAGACATTCTCAAGTTCAAGTACAGGATTTAATAAACTATTTGCAATGAGATTCAAATACCATTGACAGAGTCCCAAACCAAACAACGAGAAGGAGAAGAATCAATAGTCTTTACTTGCTTCACTTGCACTTCTCCAGGTTTGAGACATTGGGGGCAAGGACGCGCGGACATTCAGTACCAGAGTATTATCAGTATCCTTAAAACACAGCATGTTTAAGAGATAACTAGTTCAACTCAGTGTACAGCACAAGAAGCAACAGTACCCTCCGAGATACTGAGGAGTATGTGGCTGTACCTTCGTTTCAAAAGCCAAATTATTGGAGCGCAAAATTCTGTTTCGTTTCTGTGTAACTTTGCCCTACTGGGTTGCAATGTTGAGCGTTTTTTGTGTGTGCCTCTTCTATTGTTTCAACCAGCCGGTCTGCTATATTCATCATGCCCATTAGTATGCGCAGTAATGTATGATTGCCGGAGGCGGCACACGATCGTTTTCATGTCTTTGCCTTTTTTTCCTGTTGTTGCTGTTTTGTGCCTGCTATTTTCATCTTTATTCATCCGGAGTGCTTTTCCATACAATTCCAACCCGGTAATTAGTGAATGGGTGTCACGGAAAGCACAAACTACAAAGAGAAGAATAGCACACAAAAAACGCACACAAAACGCTGGTGAAAAACGGTTTTCCTACACATTAACTCATTTGCTTCAATCAAATGCATGTTACGATTTGAGGTGAGAGCTATTTTTTAGCGAAGTTTTTCACTAAGAGAAATTAGAAAGAAAAAAGGGGTTTTACATTTTTCGTAAACATAAAATTAAAACCCGAAATTCAATTATGCGGAGAACAATCTCTTAGAAGGTGCAAATCCGTCCATCGAATTTAATTAATCTTTCAAGAAACAGAAATCCGACAAAGAACATTTTGATCGTTAGCACTTTAGACCGACCGGGTCCGGGGTTTTCATCACATTAGTAGGACCCTTGTGAAATAAAGTGAAACGACCAGGTTCGTTTATATTTTTATCACATTAAAATCCGTTGTGCCCAAACCTCCCCAGCAGTTTTGTTCCCTTTTTCCTTCTCAAAACTAATATTTAAACAAGCATGCGACGGATGTCCTCCAGGCGGAACTGACCGGAACTAGCTCTGTGCGCGGTTTTTCTCGTCCCAAGTGATTCCATCATCATCATCATCATGGTTGAAGTGCTAATGACCTGTCCCCACAAATTGCCATCCGCAGGAGACAACTATGAGTATACTGCAACGGGGAAGAAAGGGTGGCTTTGAGATGGAAAAGAAAATAAAAATGGCACTTGATCCTTTTTCGCTAGGGCGGAAAAGTCTGCTAGGATGTATCCAGCGCGTTCCCACTTTTTCCAAATGTTATTTATTATTCATTAAACTGACGCAGTCTTTAATTTTGTGGACTGTGTGCTCTCTTTGCATAACCCTATGACCAGGTAAAATCAAGATGATTTACAGAAACCGAACAGGAAAACTCGACCTAAAGAAAAGCTCAAGCAAACCATTAACTGCAATTGCAATGATCTAATGGTGGGTATAAGATAATTATTTAATTATCTTCATTTTTAGATGCAATTCTGAAACCAGAACGCTTTACAGTCCCACACTTGGCGGCACACGAACGGATTCATCACGGTTAGCTAGAGTCTAAACGAAAACGGTGCAAAAACCCGGTGACGGAAAGCTATGCGCTCTTCTGTATTAATTATAGGAAATTAATGACCAAACAAATAGCTTCAAGTGCAGCACGTGTTTCAAGAGGAAACAGAGGCAAAACAAAATGCAGAAACATGCTACTACATTCACCCATGCGTTCATTGCTAAATCGTTTAAAATTTATTCCTGTTGAATATTATTTTCAGGCTCAGACTCACGGTGTTTGCACGAGCGTAACATACGTTCGTAATGATGCTATTGGGATAAAGAACTGCAATTTTCTCTTCAATCGGAGAACCCTGCCAAATCTTCCCTGCACTACTTAACTGCACTCGGCTTATATGTACGACCAGTAATGAGAAGTCTCTCTGCAGGAAAAGAGCGAAAGTGGCCACCCA